>JAPMOR010103252.1:277156-327005 GCA_026543865.1 Argiope aurantia
ATTGTTATATATTAATGTGGAATGTACATATTTTTGAAACATTTTGCCTTATTATTGGACAAGATTGATAAAACATGAATTGAATTAATTAAAATAAACTATAACCTGTACAAATTAAAAAATGTATATACTTTGAAATAAAGAAGTAGTGAAAAATCCTATTTCAGAATTAATATCCAAAAAAAGCAGTTTTTTAAAAACTAAAATTTAACTTCGACAAAAGAGTGTGATTGGATGTTTTGATGGATGAGTTTGAATTTCATAACGTTACAAATTTACTGTTGCAAATTGTGCATTACATTAAAAAATATATATAAAAAAAAAAGAAAGCATCATACAGAAATGAAATTGTTATAATTACAAAAATAATGTTTTGAATTTTAAGATAATGCAAAAAACGTTTTTGTGAAGTAATAGTAATGATGAATTTCTATAGGTAAGCCATATCAATTATTCATCTTGTGATGTTTAAACTCCTTTTTCTGCTAAATTAAACTTTGTTTGACGTCTGTTTATTGATTTTTCTACATCTTTTTTTCTCAGAATGAATAGCATTTTTGGTGAACTCTCTCTAGAGCATTTCTAATGACATTTTGCAGCTTCATTAATGAAGCATTAAATTATATGCTGCTGTAAATAAATTCAATGAAGCAATATGAATCGTTTGTATAGTTATTTGTTTACACATGATCATTGCCAATCAATAATATGTAATAAGAGTAGAGTGAATTCTAAACCACATATATCGGTGTTATATATATATATATATATATCTTCTTTACTTCTGTTTTTAACTTGAAAAATATTGTTTTAAAACTTAAAGTTTTATAGAATTATCTTTCTCTTATTTCTAGAGGACTGTCCGAACTTGTACCACACCCGAGTCGGTGGAGCTATGGCATATCTGTTTCGTAGGATGTATTTCGAAGTAAGTATTTCACATTCTTACTATTAATAAGAATTGAAAGCTATTCTCTCACTTAGGGCAATGTTTTGGCTCTTGTTTGGTTTTCAAAATCTTATCAGTACTTTATTATATTTATATTATTCTGTCTTTGCTTTTGACTAATTGTCTGTATTTTACCTCCTTTCTTCCCCGATTGTATTATGGATGAATCTCCAAAATATAAAGATATTCTTTTCATTTTCTTGTATATGAAATCTACAGAAATTATTGTAATTCCCTTAAAATTTAATATTAAATATTTGATAAATCTCCACATTTTTAGACCTGCCTGATCCAAGTAGACATTCTTAGAGTTTTGTTTTTATACTTGCCTATTTGAGAATAATTCATAAGCACCAAGAGCTAGATGGGTAAAACTTGGTACATAATCTATATATCAAAACTGTTGATGTGTGGCAAATAAGAAATAAATATATTTGGCCATTTATAAGAAAATCATATATATATATACAAATGCTATGACTTAGAAACTACTTGCTAGATTGAGAGCTTTGACACGAGACCTTTAGATATAAGGTTAGATCTGTATCGAATTTTGGATTAAGTCCTTCAAAGTGTAGTTTCTCTGAATGATACTTGCATGTGAGAGTAAAAATTGTAACTAACAAAATCAATGAAATAAGAAAAATTTTGAATCTGTATAAGATTCTAACTTGTTATAAATAAATATATAGCCCAAATTTTAATTAACATTCAAATAATTTTTTCAGATGTCACTATGAATGTGTGCTTTTAGAGAAGGAAATAATTTAATCATTTCATCTGTTTTTATTGTATCATTCAACTTGTTGTATTCAGTTGAAAATTATTTTATTGCTAAGAATAGATATTTATGTGTTGAAAACACAACATTGTTTTTGATACTTAACATTAAAAAAACTGAGTCTTCTGGAGCAATAGTAAAGAATCTAGAGAAGTTAAAAATGTTACATAAATTCAAACTGATTTCAAATGTAGGTTTCTGGCTTGAATGAATTACAGTACACTCCCGAGTATCTGATTTGCGACTATCTGGCATAGTTTATTGTAATTAAATGAAAAAAGCAAGGCGTTGCATTAGCAACATTGCCAAGGCATTGGTAGCAAGCGTCTGCTATGATTCTCCTGTGAATCCTATGTAAAATACAAGTTGTAACAGGAAAAGATTAGCATTCTGCTCATTGTTGTTTATTGTTTTGTCATTGTGCAATGGACTTGTGTCATTGTGCAATGTAGCTGTTGCCCCTCGATACAGTAGTCATAAATTGTTCTTGGAGTATGCTTAATATTTTTTTTAATGTATCACATTGAAGATTACAGAATTTATGTTAAAATGTGAGAAGTTTATATCCATTTACATACTTTTTTCTCTAATAAATTCTTGAAACATACAGTGCAGTATATAAAACTATATGAATGACCAGTACAGAATCTTCTATTTTAACTCGATACATTACCAGCAACAGCTTCTGTTACTCCCCGGGACGCGGACGCATTCTACAAGGCTTGAGATAAATGGAGGGCTTAGTACTCAATAACAAGTGAAAAAATATGAATTATAACAGTCAGTTATTGTATTAAAACTTTGTCTTGCTTTATAGGCAGATCAAGAAATGAGTTCATAGAACTCCAATCTATTTGGCTTTTTTGTTATCAGGCCTGTCCTTTCGCCATATTAGGCTGGATATTCGGGAGTGTATTGTGCATTATCCTTGTTTTCTTTGAAAACCTTATTCATTAAATTCCTTTCACACATTCTTTTTCATTTAAAAGTCTGTGATACTGTCTAAAAAGTAATTCAGTTCAAAGTTGTAGATTTATGTTGATGTAGTTGTAGATTTAACTTGCCCTATACACAAAAATATTTTATAGGGAGCATTATTGATTTTTATGCATATTTATTACTACAAATCAGAATATACAATGTATTTATATTTTAATAGGAAGAATTAAAAATACTAAATATGAATGAACCAAAAATAAGAAATTAGCAATTGCTTGTAATTTAAAAATTACCATAATACATTTTTTTTTTCCAGGAGTCCATAGATTATGAACCTTGGGAAGAGATGATGTTTGTAAGTTGCTGGACTACTTTTCGACAAATCCATTAGATTGTTTCTAGACTTTGTTTACTGATGTGACATTTTAACTTTCTTATGTTTTAGGACACTGTGAAAGACCATTTGGGTGTTCAAAAGGCACTTTTAGTTAAATTAATAAACATCAATGAATTTGCTGTTGCCTTTAGATTTGCAGAACTCTTCGGAATGAACAAGAATGATTGGCCTGATATTATGAAAACTATGCCCTATCCCGGACCTATGTAAGTTCTTTTCCAACAAAAAAATTAATAACATTATTTGCAAATGAGTATATTTTCAAGGGGCCATATGTCATTCTATACTTATAATAAAAATGAGTTTGTGGTGTGTATGTGTGTGTCTATATTCCAGACCATTTGATCTACTGTAACAAAATTCGGCACATGTATTCCTTGGAGAACAGGTATGTATACTTCAAAGCAATTTTTTTGAATTTTTTTATTAAATCTAAATAAAAAAGTAAGTGAAATTCCGGTGTTTTTTGTGATTCCAGAAAATATTATTGCACGATTTTTAACACGATTACACGATTTTGGGATCAAGTTGAAGTTCAAAAAAATTATCTTTTTAATGATACAAATGTTTTAACTTGTAAATTAAATCTCCTTATTCTATGAATTTTTAAAAAAATATTTATATTTCTCAAAATTTATTTTGTACAAATTAAAATTTAATCTGTACAAGCACATTTTGCATGGACGGGGGAAAATTAATTTTATTATCAACATGTTAGCTTCGCATTTTTAAAAGCTGAAATTAAAAAACAATTTAACTGTTACTGGAAATTGAATCTAAAAAAGTGTAATTTTCATCATGCATCTGTATGAAATGAAATAAATATGAAATATGATATTTTTTTTTTAAATGAATGCAAAAAAATTTGTATGACATTTTGTAATATCTATATTTTTAATTTAATAAATTAGTTTTACTTAAGGCATATCTGGTTTATTTTATACAGGGTATTCAGGGCTGAACAGTTATTTTTTAAATCTTTAATAATAGACATACATCTTCTAACAAAAATGGTCTCAATGAAGTAAATTATATATTTTATCTAAGTTCAGTTAATAAATGCTCTGATGAATTATGAATTTTAAATTTTTACATATATCCTCTGCCTTGAGAATCACAATCAACAAAATATTTTTGAGGCACTAATATTTTAATTAAAAAGAATTGCAATTCATTCAACTAAATCAGTCACTAAACCTGACTGATTTATAAAAATTTAAATATCATTTTCCTATAAAAACGCAGAATTTTAGACCTTTCCATCTATTGTCTTAAGACAATACACTAATCAGTGCCCCAAGTTTCTCCAAGGCTGATTATTAGATGCATCTCAGCAGCAGATGGTCATATCTGTTTAAAAAGGCTAATCAAGATGGTCCAAGGAGAGATTTTTTCCATTGAAATTCAGAATTTCCAACACCAAAAGGATGTATTACATAGTAATAAACTGAAGTATTTAAATCTTTTCTTGATAGTGATGCTGTATTGAGAATGAGTGGATGCCTGGATAATTCAGATTTTTTAACTGAATACTCAGCGATCTTACTGAATAAACGTAAATTAACCGCTCAAATAAATGACCATGCATTAAAAAATCATCATATTGGTGCAACATACCCTCTGCATTGTGTCAGAGAAAAGTTTTGGCCATTGAATGACTATTCTTTGTGCAAAGAAATAATTCATGAGTGCATTATCTGATTATGTAATGTGTTCCTTTTTTTTTTTTTTTCTCCTTAATGTGTGTGAAACTATTGATATAGTGTCAGTAAATGAGTGATAACCTATGGGCAATGCAAACACTGTGAATAAAAAAAATAATAAACTCTTTAACAAATATTTTACTTTGATATTTAAATTTCATGCAAAAATGGCTTGTTCTTTCTCTAATAATTTGGTAGATTGTTTGCACTCCTAAGTGATCTTTGGATTTATTGTTTATAAGAGTAGTCCGTTAAAAACATAAAAGATCATATCATCTAATGGCTTGAAAAAGATTGCACTTTCATATTTATCCACAAGAATCAACATTTCAAAAAGAAGTTTTGAGATCTCTCCCTGCTATTATTTAAAAATTAAAAGTAATTGTATACATGCTAATAAGATATTTAAAAATTTATATGATAGACATATAAGATTCAAATTAAAATTTTAAGAACATAAGTTTTGAAAACAATATATATATTTGTAATATCTAGAAAACCGAGCTTTGCTCAGCAGGGTTTTATTTCTTTTCTTTCTTTCTTTTTTTTTTTTTTTTTTTTGTATGTGTGTGAGTGAAATTGTGTGGTTTCTTTTTGGTGAAAATGTTTAGATACGAATCACATACTGATTACATATAAATATCTTTCAGTCTTCTCTACATATGAAGTGATCATTTAAAAAATTCATGAATGCACTTAGCTTATGTTATTTAAAACAGGTAATAGTCTTCATTTTATAGTTTACCTATCCTTACTTATATTTATAAACTTACACTCAATTTTACAATGGTGAAATTGAGTGCAAGATGGTGCTGTCAGCATGAGAGCAGATAAAAAAAAGGCTGTAATAGTTATTTATAAAAAAAAAATGTGCATGTGTGAGTAAAATCTCATTTCTCAAGGAAAGACACTATATAGATTAACATAAAAAGGAAAAGTATTTAATATAAATACATAAGTAAAAAAGCTGGACTCGAGCTGAGGGCCCACAACAGATACGTCATTCATGTTATTCTGGTCACTATACCACATTGCCCACTCTTTAAAGAGGAAATTGAATATACTTATTATAAGATTTATACAAAAGTGCGAATGTTTAGGTTCTGTATGGACTCTAATAGTTAGTTATAAAAAATGGGAGGGGGTGTAAAATCGTGTTCCCCCTCTCCTTCTCTTCCCAGATACACTTATATAAATAAAAAGCAAAACCTTATCTAAATATAAAATTTGATCCAAATCATTATAGTCATTTCCAAGATACACGAAATATATATATATATATATATATATATATATATATATATAAAAGAATTGCTTGTTCAAAGATGCAAGATTATATTAATATTATTATATTTGTTGCCATTTTTTATTAGAGAATATTTATTGTTGTTGTTTTCTGATGAAAGCAATACAAGGAAAACAGAATTTTCTTGGTATTTATTTTTGGTATAAATAAACTTTGTGTACATTCCTTAACAACCTTCCAATTTAAGGGAATTGTTATGGCTTGAAAACAATTGTTTAATTTAATTCATTTTATTTTAGATTCCCTATATTGAAAAGAAATCCAATTCCTGATAACTACATTGATTATCTAGCATTGCGACTCAATCGATCTGATGTTCATTTGGTGGATACTCCAGAAAAATTGATAGAAGCTATAGATGACATATCAGAAGTAAGTTATGTTTGAATCATTTCTCATCAATATCTAGAAGTTTTATGCATAGTTTCACTAAAATACTTTACTTGTATTGAGATTTATAGAGCTAATTTATATGTTTTCATCTTGTAAATTGTCCCTTTATAAAAGTATCCTATTACACAACTGACTTAAAAAATTTTTTGTTTTTTCTAAATTTTAAATATATACATGTTTTCTTGTGAAAAAGCATATTTTAAATTACATTATCATATGATCTGTTGGATAGCAAATCTTTTTGTTGAACTATCCAGTTTATTAGTTACTATACATTTCTTGCTTTTTTTAAGTACACACCACAAAATATTTTAAATTCTTATTATTCTTTAAAATATAATTTAAATACCATTTTGTAAAAATATTATTTGTTTTTATGAAGTGCTTAGAGTTTATTTCTGTTGTACATTGTTGGTGCAAATTTTGTTGTAATTTTTAATATATTCATCACTGCTTGAGAAAAAACTTTCATAATTTTTATAAAATATATATTTATATATTCTTTGAAAGTTAGATTTTATTTCTTTGTTATATATCATGTTTTCTATGGAAATATAATTTTTAATTAATTTTGAACTAATAAGTTATTAAAAACTAATAATTATTTAGCTTTATTATTTTACAGTCTGTACTAAACTCTCCCTTATAATGCATAGTACTTATGAGAAAAATGTGAAGATTTTGGTCTTTTATTTGCATGTTATTTCATTACTGTTTCTATTGCTTTTATTGTGTTATTACTCTGATGTGCTGCAGAGCATGCAGTTGTGGACGAATAGATATTCATTGAAATATTGATTCTTTTTTATTCAATTAAATTTCTAGTATGTTGCAAAAAAATTTTTTATTTTATTTATACATTTATTAACATTATTAGTGAAATGTTTTCACTCTCAGAATACTTTCAATTAAAATTTGTGACTTATTATTTGGTGTTATAAAAAAAATTCTATAGATTTGACTATTATTAAAAGAACTAGCTATTAAAAAAAATCTCTCTTTTGTTTTCTTTGACTTCACATATTGCCAATTGTAGGTAATTTTTACTGGCTGTAGTAAATATGTAATATTTTAGTATTTATTTATTTTAAAAGTTCTCATGGATCAATAGCATTGGGAATAAAATAAGCTTATTGTAAAACCTCTTATCAGATATTTAAAAAAAAGACTTTCAATGCAGTTTCTCTAATAGTACAAATAATTACATCAGCATGATCAATGGGGTAGTTTTTTTTCCTTTGCACAAATTTTTTTTTTAATTTTATCGTTCTAGAAAAAAAATGGAATTTTTTTTATTTATATTTTATTTGCATCTATCTAAGCTTAAAACATTCTATTTTTAAACTTTTTTTTTAGAATTATAATATGGTTGGTTTAGATTGTGAATGGAAACCTAGCCTTGGTATTTTCAAAGAAAAGTAAGTGAACAATCTTTGTTCAGGCAGGAACAAGTTTGAATCTTTTAAAATTACTAACATTTATCTTTAATTCACTCTGTGCTGCTTAATTAAAAATGTTTGCTGTTTGATCATGATAAAAGTTTCTAATTTTGGTATTTTTTTTAATTATCATAATGGTTAAAATGTCTTTTTGCATTTTTGTTGCTGCCACTGGCCATAATTTTATGTGCGTATTTGTAGAAAAATACTAACATTTTGGATTATTTTATGTCACTTGAAATACTGTGAATGCTTATTATAATGACTGAGATTTTGCATTATAGTATTTAGTTTTCATTTAGTTTAGTTTGTGTATTAATTATTATTATTTTTATAATGGGTTCAATTTATTAGGAGACAGTACAAACAAAAGTAATTGTGAATGACAGTTATTACCCAATCAATATTGCCTGAAATTATGGTGTACTGTAACTACCTTTTTCTCTTTACAAGATGCTAAATAGATTTAAAATTAAAAAGGGGATGGTGTTCTTGGTATGTGTTGCTACTTTGAATAAACTCAATTGCAACTAATTCTGGAGATTATTATTTGTAAGCCTAATTTTTCTAATTTTTTACTTTAAAAATGTTTTTTGGATTAAAAGAATGTAACACATTCATATAAATAAACATATTATATTGTTATATGAAACCCTCAGCATTAAAATGGATTAGCCAGCTTTGGCAAAACACTGCTTTCCCAAAATCTTTATATTTACAATAACTAGCAATACCAAAGAACCAATCTTTAAATAATGACCGCTATATCAATTACAATTTGTAAAATTAATTATATTGCTTTAAAATAGTGACATTGTCAAGTTGGCAACAAAAGCTAAATCAGTCCAGTTATTGAGTTCTGTTGTTGTTGTTGCTTATGGCACTTGTCATAGACAAGCCCACTAATAGAGTCAGCGATTTTAAGCCAAGTTTTATCTCTTGTTCAGTAGTGCCATCTAGGCCTAGAGAACATCTTAGCTACTCATGCATCACAGCTCTTTTCAAGGGACGGACTTCATGCATTCATTCATCTACAGATCGTAATTTAGACTTGAATCATAGAACAATCACCTCTGATCCAGTATCCCCAGTGGTATTGTCTCGACTAGGAGGAATAGATCCAGGGGTGTCAACACATACTACAATAACATTCATTAGACTTTTCTTTTTCCACGTTTTCTTTCTTCAACAAAAACATTGCCATATATTGAAATACTGGAATAGCTATCTGCAACGAGCAGTACAAAATATCTACTATGCCATAAAAGTTGCAACTCCAACACATTCGAAAAAATTTTTTTAAAAAATTCATAATCACTAAGCCAATTAAAAAAAAAAAAAAATCTCAAACACTAAGAAAAATTTTTATGTTTGAAATGTTGAATTTATTTAAGTTCTACCTAGATACTTTTTTATGTGTTGTTCAAAATGAATACACAGATTGGTTCAATCAACAGAAAACAAAATTTAGTGTGTTTTTATCATAAAATCAAAGCATATCATCACACAAAAACTATTTTAACATTGTTTAAAAGACTTAAAAAATAACTTTTCAATGATAGAAATTTTATTTGAATTAATGCGGGTTTTTATTAGTAATTTTTGAAAAATTAGTTTTGAGCACGATTTGTGACAATAATTTTTATTATGATGAAGTACAAAACAGTGTTATTTCTACTTCGAATCCTCATGTCGTATTATTTTACCGTGTTTTAAGTCATGATAAAAGAAAAAAAAATGCTTATATACCTAACAAATTTTAAAGCAATTCATTGAATAAGATTTCTTATTCAATGAGTCTTGTTAAATTTTGAAAAAATGCAATATATTCTCGTGCTGGCTTCAAAAAATACTTTTAAAAAATGTATTTTACTAACTCTTTTTTTTATTATTATTTACAAAACTAGCTTTTTTTTTTTTTTTTTTTTACAGATTCATTTTTTTATTTATGGAAACTAGAAGTTCTTAAAGCATTTGTATTTCTTTATAAAATATATAATCGCGTTTTTCAGCTGTTTTTTTAAGTACGAATTTATATATATGTATAAGTTAAAAAGCAAGTTTTTATTAAATTTTCAGAATTTGAAAACACTTGAAAAAAGATCTTTACTAAACTTCCGAAGTAAAAAGCGATGAGACATTCCCCCCCCAATTTAACCATTTCTGAATGCCTCTATTCTTCTCTAAAAAATTGAAATCATTTGGAACATGTCATTGTACTGTCTTCAATTTCATAGTAGTCTTGCCAGTCTTATGATGGTAGCCATTCTGAGATTCTCTTTCTTAGCTTTAAAAGAATGTAACGAAAATTTCTAAAAATAGCAAGTTAGTACAGGAGGAAATTCACACTTTCCATCCCAACTATGTTGAACTTTATTTGTTGTTACATATATAAAAATCAAGTGTAAACTGTTTTGTCATGCTATGCTTCTACATCAATGCTGATATTTTCAGAAATGATGTGTCCGTCTAAATAAACTGGTAGTTTGTTAATTTTAAGAAATATTGAAGAAAAAAATCGGACATTTTTATTGTTAATCTTATAAAAGTTGACTAAATTTTTTGGTATTGATAATTTTCCATTTTTATAATCTTTTGTTTTTGTCAAAAACCAAAAAGACATAATTTGTTTTACAATAAAAGATGTGCAAATATTTTGCAAATACAAAAATAAATATTAAAATTTAACCTGTTAACTGGGGAATAAACTTTTGTTCAACTCGTTTCACAGTGGGAACTTTTATCTTTATAATTACAAGTAATATCATCACATATAGCAAATTTCCATTACGAAAAATGTCATCATGCCCATTGCAGTAGTAATTCGTATATAAGGAAATACATTGTCATACCCAGTTAACAGGTTAAAAACTACACAAAATTAATTTTTTTAAAAAAATTCAGTTAAAACTATGCCCTATTATAAAACTGGAAATATTATATGCTTAGAAAAAAACACAAGTTTACACATGTGTGCATGTTCAAATGTGCATAATTTTTTTAGGTAAGTTGCTTAAAAATACTCAATTCTTGTAGCAATTTTTTACTACATATCCTGTTCTCAACTCTCTTCCCCCCCCCCCCCCCCGCAATTAGCAGATAGATGGGATTTAAATTTCTTGCCATACTGATTGATATACTGACTTAAGAAATTAAATATTATTCATTAAACCATTGTCATGAGAAAATGAAAACATATTGATATGATTAGATTCTCTTGTAATATCCCCCAAAGTCTTATTTCCTGAAAGCTTTAGTTAAGACATTCATTTAAAATGTCAATGATAGAAAAAATTACATGGCATCTTAAGAAAATGGAAACTATTTCTAAATGTAATATTTATTACTTGTATTACATATGTCCAAGCCAAAGTTTTGTTAATTTTGTACTTAATCAGTTGCTGATGGAACCAGTAATAGATATACCATGTATGTTGCTGTTCGCGGTGGCCTGTTGGTAAGGTCTCAGCTTCGAAACCGGAGGGCTTGTTCGAGACCGGATTCCACCGAAGAACCGTCATGTAAGCGAGTCTTGTGCATGTTAAATCTATCAGGGCCAAATGTCTTTCCGTTGGTGGGGTGTGGAAATGTAGAGAGGGGGTGCTAACACAGGTGTCGTCCTCGTTAACTGACCTTGATTCAAAATGACAAGGTCCGTCCCAAAATAGCCCTAGTGTTGCTTAAGATAACTAAACTACACTAAATCCATGCATGTTGCCTTGTGTAATAAATTTTGCTGTAGAATGCTGTCAATGTCTTGAAAATAACTTATGCAAAAATTATACACTTTTCATTTAAAGGAACAGTGGATTTTAAAATAAGCAAAAATGGACGAAAACGTGCAATTTTACTTTTAACGTTTATACCAAATCATTTTATCGTTTTTACCAAAACATATATTTATATTCAACTAAAATAGTGTTATAAAATGTATTTTTCTTATAAAATTAATATTTGAAGGATTAAGGGGGGGGGAGTACATCTTAATGACTTTTTTCAAAATGATATTTTTAATTAGATTTCAATATCTTTTAAATGTTCCAGGTGTCTTAATTTTTAAGGAAATGAAACGAAATTAATAATAGAGATTTCGGAAAAGCATTAAAAGAAAATGGAGTACGCATTTTATGTTTCGAGTTTTGTAGTACGTTAGTTCAGAAAAACATAAAATTCCTATAAAAATTTAGTGTATAAAAAAATATTTGTAAAAAATTAGCATTTACTTGGAATTAAAAAATCATACAAATAGTTTTGTTCCAAATAAATTTACATTGGATAATAATAAAGAAAATTAAAAATTAAATCGCCTGGAATGTTTTAAAATTTTTAAAAATTTAATATTTTTTAATTTTTAAAAAAATAATATATTTTGTTTTAAAATGTTTTTTTAAGAAATTTACATATTTGTATTTTATTATATATGCATAAAAAATTTTTTAACCGTGACTGAATAATTCCTAAAAGTGTCTAATAGAATGCATTATCCTCTTGAGTTGTTTTTCTTTCTGTATTAAAACGAAAGTGTGATATTAATGATGAATATTTTTTTCAGAGCAGCTTTATGTCAGCTTGCTGTATGGGATTCAGTTTACCTTTTTGACATTTTAGCCTTAAAGGAATATCAGTCTAAGCAAATTTGGGAGTATTTGCTCAGGAAGATATTTTATAATGAAGAAATTACAAAACTAGGTAAATTTCTCTTTTGTGGAATCCGTTTTGAAATATTCCATATAGAGTTTGTTGCATTTATATGGCATTTATGTAAACCCCTTTTGAATATGTCATGGAAACATTAAGATAGTTCTTGTGAATTAAAATTTAAGTTAGGCAAATTTGGTGTAAGTAAGAAGTACAAATTAATTTTCACAAAAATAACCTTTCTTAAGTATTGTTATAAATTTATAAATATTTTGTGTTTTTATTATATTTCTGTGTAAATGTTTCAGATGAATCAGATTTTATGCGTTAACGCCCACTAGCGAGGGATCGGTTTCTCCGTTAGCAGGATTGCTGCTTGGCGACTTTATCACCGATATGGCTAGATTTTTGGCGATCTTGGCAACATTCCATAAGGTTTCGAAAGTTCAGGAATTGAAGCTCTAGCACTGACATTTCGGGAGTTAGGGATTTTTTTGGAAATCAGTGGAATTATGCTTACGTCATATCTCACCAAGGCAGGGTATAAATAGGACATGCCATAGGGCAAGTGGAGAGAGTTCACTGGGAGCATTCTCGCTTATGATCTGATCATTTGAAACCCTTTTAAAGTCTGTTATTCTGCTATTAGTGACTATTGAATTAGCCTATACTCAAGTGTGTAATTGTAATATTTCGTTTGCGTAAAGTCTTGAATTTGCTGGAATAAATATTTTAGACTTTTAAAGGACTGTTAATTCATCGACTAACAAACCGAAAGAACCCTGAATTCATAACAGTATTGTGAATTTGTACGATAAATATGTATTATTTGCATATCATGTCTGTATGCAATTATATGATATGTAGAAGCAATTCTCTTATTTATCACTAATAACTATACCATATTCAAATTTTATGGAGTATTAAAATAACTATCCAATTTGAATTTGCTTTTTTCTTTTGAAACCTTAGCCCATAAATATGAAATCTTAGTGTGGGAGAAAATTAATTCCTTCTCTGTAATCTTAAATGTGTAGAATAGAGGCAATAATGTGCCAATTAGTCTGCTCCAAAGTAATATTTTTACATTTGTAAGAGCAATACATGAAGACAACAACAATTTAAAAGAATTTAATAGACAACCAATTATACGTTACATTACACTTACAATTACACAACAACAATTCTACATTTAGCCAATACTTAAATTTACAGCTCAACATAATGAACTCTCGAGGTCGGTAGGCTTACATGCTCACAGTCTTACAGCTAGCATTGTACTCTCGTACTTTGGATTGGCGAGGAGATTGATGTTTGGTTGATGCACTGACATTATTATAGAGTGTTACACATTTCTAATTTCAGTTGCTTTAAACTCAAATTATTCTTTTTTGCATTTGTAATATCTGGAAAACCAAGCTTCACTCTGCAAGTTTTTTTTTTTTTTTTTGAGAAAATATTTAGATATGAATCACATACTGATTGTATATGAATATTTTTCAATCTTACCTCATCTCACATTCATCAGTACCATCTCACAAAATTTTGAGGCACCAGTAGATTATCATCCTATGGCAATAATGCAAGTACCAAAAAAATTTACAAGAGGGCACTATATGACATTGTCAACATGAGAGCAGAGTAAAAGGCTCTAATAGTTTTAAAATATTTTTTGTGCATAAAATTGCACTTTTTCGGGAAAGACATCTACATAGATAAACTTAATGTTACTTAACTACTTAGATAAACTTAACTACATAGATAAACCTTATCAAAATATAAAATTTGATACAAATTGTTAGAGCCGTTTCCAAGATTCATGAAATAAATAAATTTTTACATATAGAAGAATTTCTTATTTCAAGTTTTAAAATATTTATATTGTATTGTTGAATTCATGTGTGTTAATTGTATTGAATATCAGTTACACTGATATGGCTTTTGTGTTGACAATTATAAAGATAATTTTGGAAAAAAAAATGCTCTCAAAAGTGCATAATGTAAATATATCAAGTGTATAAGAGAAAAGTTAATTAAAAGATAGTCATGTTTTAAATTGTTATCAAAAGGCAATTTAAACAATAATTTAGAAATGCTTTTTTCACAAAATTCCTAATATGGAATTAAAATTGGGTGCTCCATTTTCATTTCTGAAATACAAATGGGGGGGGGCTTTAAAAATTGGATTAGAAAACAAATACTGCTTCTACTTCTTATTGAAAAAAAGCATTCTGCTGTTGTGTTAAATTAATTTTAAATTTCATATTCAATTTATGTATAAACGATAGATTTGCTGAAATGTGTTCTAAAAATCGTCAGAAATTTGAACATAACACTAGAAATTTTATTATGTGACTAAACATACTCCTAAAAACCAAAATTTTTATTAATTCAAATCATATTTCAGAGAAAAAAATTTAGGAAACTTATCACAAGTATCTTTAAAAATGGTAAAATAAAAGAATAAAATGTGACATGCATATATTGAATTTAAAATAGAAATTCTTTTATATCATATAATGTGGAGAGAAAAAAAAAGATTGAATGAATTCAACATCCATTTTGGCTATGAATTTAGAATCCTGCTACTTCCCTTGCCACTATCCATATTGGGAAAAAAGTAGTTTTAAATCTTTGATCTGTTTTTCAGATGACTTTGAAAACATTCATTTTCATTTTAGTAATCGAAATGGAGTTAGAGGAGACACTTAACTATGAAGAATTAGTCTCTATTATCAGGTCAACGTAATAACTTCAGACGTTTTTTAAAGTAATCAACAGCATTAAGCTATGAATTCCAACATAAAATTAGTGCAGTGCACTTAACTTCTGTTATGCGAGACATGCTAAACAACATTTTGACTATGATTAGACATGCTGACTACAAAGAAATTAAAGAATAATAAATACAACCATTCAGTATGCCATATTTAGTGAACTTTGTTTAGATTCTTCCACAAAAACATTATATGAAATTTATATTAAATATTTGTTGAAAATTATATGAATTTCTTTGCATCAAGGTACTATTACAGTATATGAAAGTATTTCTTTTTTTTTAATTGCCATACATTGGAGAATATTATATAATAGCAAAATTAATATAATTTAAAAAATATTTTTTGAATTTTAAAATAGTGTAAAAATAACTTTATGCTATAATATTGTTGCAAATTATGGTAAAAGCACTTTAAAATTCTGCTCAGTTTTTGATTAATTAAAGGTTCTCTGAAAATCGCTCAGAAGTGCGTATTCCCAGTCTCTAGAGAATATCTGTGGCAAATTTGCTAACTCTAGTTTAAATAATTTGTCTTTTAGAACACCCAAATGCTATTTCTTCTTTATTAGTAATAGAGAGAAGCTCTTAAATGTCATCTTCATTTAAGCCTAATACATGTGTATTATTTGTAATAATTCCATCTATAATTTCAAAAATGTCTTTTATGGTAGTACCAATAAATAGCTATAATATGCATTTCAATAAATTTAGTAGTAATTAACAAGTAAGATTTTCCTACAAATGAAAAATAAAATATTATTAATAAAAAAAATAGTTTGAAAACTTTTTTCTTAGTGTAGTAGTAGTAGTGTGTATGTGCATGCATGACTTCTTAGTCTTTTAATTATAACTAACTAACACCTATAATCCACTGAATATTTAATATTTAATAAAATTACTTGATTAACTGAGATCTGAAAATATTAAAATAAGGACTAAAATGAGGCTAAACTACAAAACACCAGCATATGAGGTAGTAAACAAAAATTGATGCATATTTCCATCTTTATTAAATTAATTAAAGTGAGAAGTAAGTAAAATTAAATCTATATCTATACTTATAATAAAGCTCAATGTGTGTGTGTGTGTGTGTATGTGTTGGCGCTCTATAGGCCAGACCAGGCAACAAACAGCTACCAAATGTGGCACGTGTATACCTTGGAGGCCGGGAATGTGCACCTGGGGGTTATTTTTTCGAAATTTTAATTAGAATTTTATTTATTTAAAAATTAAGCGAAATTTTGGCGTGTTTCTGCTATAACTTCCGAAAATATTACCGCACAAAAAAGATTTTTACATGAAGTTAAAGATCAAAAATTTATCTTTTAAATGACAACAATGTTTTAACCTTAAAATTAAATTTCTATTTTTAATGAATTTTTAAATAAATATTTTAACTATATTTTTCAACAATTTTTTTTGTACAAAATAAAAATAAAATTTAAGCTGCAAGAGCACGTTGTGCATTCATGGGAAAAAATTAGCTTTCTTCAAAGTGTTTCCATCACATTGATTAAAGCTCCAATTAAAAATAAATTAAATCTTTTTGGAAATGAAATCTGCAAAAATATAATTTTCGGCACGTGTCTGTAGGAAATGAAACAAATATGAAATATTATTTTTTCTAAAAAAAAATTCAAGAAAAATTATTTTATGACCTTTTACACTCTCTATATTATTAATCCAATAAATCAGTTTTATTTTAAGGCAAGTGTTGTTTAATATGAACAGGATATCCATTGAAATCAGGGCCACACAGCTAATTTGTAAACCTTTAGTAAGCTGATAAATGGTCTAAATGGAAAATGATTATATTTTATGTAACTTGATTCAGTAAATGCTCTAATAAATAGCGAATTTTTGATTTTACATAAAGCTTCTGCTGTGGAAATCACGTTTAACAAAATGTTCTTGAAACACTAATATTTTAAATAAAAAGAGTTAATCTCCAATCAACTAAATCAATCACTTAAACTGACTGATTTATGAAAATTTGAATATCACTATTCAATAAAAAAAGGATAATTTTAGATTTTCCATCGATCGTTTCAAAGAAAAAACGTCAATCAGGTTTCTCAAGATTAATTGGTCTAAAATTATGAAAATGTTGAGTTTTTCTAAATTTTTAACATTCAAAACTTCATAAATAAGTCTTAGTTGATCGTGGAAAATAGAAACATTCATTCATTTATTTAAAATTTGGTGTGTCCAGAATATTTCTTAGAATATGATACCTTACTGCATTAAATTTAGACTTCATAATTTTTGAAATATATTTATAGGCCAGGAGAAAATACTATTATTGATTTCATTTCAATCCTTTTGAAAGCAAAACTAAAAACTGAATTTTATGCTGAATCTGAGAAATTTTTGTTGAATTATTTATTGTTTGAGATATTACATAAATTATGAAAAGTATTTTGTAGTTCACATAAGACTTAAATACCGAGCGATTCTGTTTGCAATACTCATATTCAATAATAATAATAATAAATAACAATAAAGATGATAAATAAAATAAAACGCTTGGTTTTATTAAAAAATATCCTTATATTAATTGCAATTTCATCATTTCCACTTTAAATTAAAGTTGAAGTCTTACCGGAAATGACAACAAATTAGCAAAATATATATAGTAAATTGAACGAAATGATCTAAACAACAGTATAAGTTGGGTATGACTATCAAAATTGGAAGATTAAAAATGTTTTGTTTGAGAAGAGAGCAGTTACTTAAAATATTTAATTGAAAATTTTAGCGAGCGGTAATACTGATTGGTGCTTTACAGGCGACCTACAGCTACCAAATTTCGTACATGTATACCTTGGAGGTCGGGAATGTGCACCTGGGGTCCCTTTTTTTGAATTTTTAATTAGAATTTTAATTATTAATTAAAAACTAACTTTCCCGCCAAATGAGTAAGGCTTTAGTTTTTTTCCCCCACACTAAAGAGGCTAGGGTTACCATTTTTCGGCCGATTATTTCAAACGATTCTGTTTATTTTCTTAGTGTTTGATGCATTTCAAACATTGTTAATTAATCGATCTGCTCATGATGAATCCGATAAAATTTTATTGAAAAATTCTTGAGATATTACTTAAGATATATATTCTTTAGTACTCATAAAGTTTAAACGCTCAGTTTTCAGTAATCATACTATAAAAAATGCTTCGTTTCAATCAAAAATATTATTATATTAATTGCAGATTCATCCTTTCCACTTTAATTTAAAGCATAAATTCTACGGGAGCTAACAGAAACTTAGAGAGGTACATATTACGTTATGACTGAAGGCGTTTATAATATTACCAAATATTATATTATGACTGATGACAATTATATGACTACTAAAATTTGAAGTTTTAAAATATTTTGATGAAGAAGTTAGTAAAGTAGGAATTGCATAAAATATTTAATTATTAAAATTTTAACGAACATTAAGATTTGCGAACCGGCTGGTCGCCAAAGGCGGCTAGTGAAATTATAAAATAAAATATTTTTAACTAATCACCTTTGGCGACCAGCTGGTTCGCCAGAGATATTGCTTATATTTTATTTAAATTATTTTGATATCTCTTGTACATGTTGCCATGAAATTGTCAAACATTAAAGTCTTGTTATTTTAATTGTTTTTTTTTAATTCTGTTTATTATTTACAAGAACTTTTCTAATGGAGATAGCCTTATAACATCAAAGAACAGTTAACTTTCTGACTGTGTAATTTTTAAAAATCACTATTAAAATGCAATGTTTGCAAATAAATTATAGTTTAAATATTTTTCAAACAAATGAACTGATACTTTATGTTATTTGGCAATAATATGATCTGTAATCCTAAAAATAAATACACTAAACTACAAAACACGCAGGATGCGATAGAAAATGAACTGATTGCCAACCCGCTGAAATCAGAAGCTAGAGGGTTAAAAATAAATATCCATTTCATTTCTCTTCTAAGTGCCACAGTATTGTGGCTTCACTTTTTTATCTGTCCTATAAACTACACAGGTATTAAGCAAAATCATTCTTTTTTTACCCGTCAACGATGGAAGAATATCACATATTTAAATATTTTAGGAAATAATAAAAATGGTTTGAATTTCAGGTCAGCAATGTAATATGTTGTTAGAAATTAAGCAAAGAAATAGTAAAAATCAGGAGTCATTCACATAACTTTTAAATTGGTATCACTAAACAATATTTTAAATTTTTAAATGATGTAACATTTGTTTTAGTGCAATAATATTTTTGGGAGTTGTGGTAAAAAAAGAAAACACTGAAGTTCAGCATTTTAATTAAAATGCTAAATAAAACTTCAAAGAAATATCTCCAAGGTGTACATTTCCCATCCTCCAAGATATGTATGCTTCGAAGTTGGCAACTCTCATTCAAACGACCTGACCTGTGGAGTTCCAACATACATATTCATCTTTATTATTAGAAGAGATTAATCCTAATGAATGACTAGAAATGGAAAATAAATGTTTATTGCTTTTTTGTGATTGCAGGTTATGGTGGCATAAATGATTTAAATGTTTTGATAGAAACAATTGGTTATGAGAAGGACAGTAAACAGGATTACCGTAGTGTGGTGGACCTATTAGCATTTTTTAAAAAGGTGAGTAGAAATATAGCATTTTTTAATATTTAATGTGTTAAATACATTTTTAAGAAGTAATTTCATTTTGTTTCAACCCCTGCTGTATATCAGTATTGCATGTTATCTTTTCAACATTTAGAATAAATGTTGAGTAAGAAGATACAGTTTTCCAATTAAAGTAAAAGTCATGTAATGTAAATATCTAGGTGTAGGCAAGACTACATTTAATATTGCTTCTAATATCCTTTCTTATAACCTTTGAAGATTGTAGGCTAGTTTTGCTTTCAAGCTTTAAAAAAAAAACTTTGCATACAAATTGAGTTCCACTGTGGCCTCGTGGTAAGGTTCCAGATTTATAACCCAATCCTCTAAAGAGCCATCGTGTAAGCAGACCTGGTGCCATAGAGCAGATATACTGATAGAGGGAGTGCAACCCTACTTTGATGTAGGACAAGATAAAATCACCTGACTTCAGGACTGTATTTGTATTCTCTATAACCAACTGCATTCTCCATTATATTTCAATGGCAGATTATTTCTCACTTTTAACTGTTAAGTTTTAAAGCTTATTTAAGCCCTGATTAACTCTTGCTTTCTCTTTGGATGCAAAGAAAAATCTTCTAAGAATAGTCCTGTATCATTTCACAGCTATGTACAATAAATATATTCTATTTATATCCATTTTAAGTCATTTTAAAATTTCGTAACTAGGATCACTTAGTGATTTTGATGTTATAACTGAATAATATTTCATAGTTTGGTTTAGTTATTGTATGTAATTTAGTTAACTTGTTATTAGGCTTCATTTAAACTGATATAACTGCATTATATTTTGCTAGTCGCTTTATTTTAATCTCGAATGTGTTACACGCGCCTGGCTGCAAGCTTGGCATGATTCTTTTCTCGCCAATACTTATGCTTTATTGAAAATGTTATATAGTAAAATTTCATAAATTTGGTAGTAATAATTGCATGTTTTTATAAATTTTAATTAAAATCTAAAAAGTAACTAGTGGATATTCTAAAGATAAGAAACTATTCAAGAAAGAAATGCTATCTTTATCTATAGAAATTTTGTCTGAATGTCAATATTTATTAATAACTTACTGTATATACATACCCTAAAATCACCGTTTTCATCAAAATTTCGAATTTCTTTATTATTTTGTATTAAATCAACACATTTAAGATTCCCAAAATGATTTACTTTTGTTCATACGGTAGTTAGAAGCAAAGTTACCGCCAACTCTATAAACCAGAAGCGAAATATTTAAAACTTAATATAAGGGAAAGGCACGAGGTTTAAAATTGAGTTCGGGATGAGATTTTGTATAGTGATAGTACACATTTAGAATGTTCATTCATGAAAATACTAGGGTTCAATAACCACCTTGACACTTTCAAAATAGCTTATATACTAATAATGTTTTCCGTGAGCGAACGTTTGAATAGTATAGTGGTTACGGCATTGGCGTAGCATTCGTTAGGACCCGTGTTCGATCTTGGGTTAGTATTTTTTTTTCTTTCTAAATTATTTCAAAATAATTTAACAGTTTTAATTAAAATCTTTTTCATTTTTATGCAAAAATAAATATTTATTCTCCAAATTCTTGGGTTAAAATTTAATTTTTTAGAAAGAAAAATAATCATAAATACGAATGTATTTTTTTAAATATTCAGAAAAAGAAAAACAAAAAGACTTAGGTCACTTTTATAATCTGTTTTTATAAAAGGTTTTTTTTTTAAATCTGTTTGAGATAATGGTAGAAGTATTTGAGCATGTAATGTAAAATTAAAAGATGTTTCTAGGTAAATAAAAGAAATAAAATGTTTACTTAAAGAAGAAAAAAAAATAATCACTTTTAATTAATGCAAAAAAAAAAACTAAACATGATTTAAATCAACAAACTCAGCTATTGATGTTATGAAAAAGAAAAATTATTTTCGAAACCAGTTTGCTTAGTAGAATGATAATCTCAAAACAAGAAAATAAAGATAAATAAATAAACTTTGCAGGAAATGAAAATCGACCGGATCCAATGCCGGGAAGCAAAAGATTGCGCGAAAGATTTTGAGTATGTTAAGATTTGCTATATGTCACCAAAAAAGGTATTCTTACTCAGTTTCTCCATAAGTCACATGACTCATGTTGGGTACACTTGTTTCGATAATAAACATACGACTAGCTCCCTCCGTTTATATATCAGCTCTATGCCTGGTGCACAACAAATATGTCAAGGTCAAATTTACTTTTAATTGGAAATTTGGAGAAAATGCTACGATTTGGATATGGTTCTCGTCAGTCTTGATTAAAATTTATGAGGTCAATCCTAAAGTAACTTCCATAACTTCAAATAAGATATAAATGTATGCAGGTTAAATTTGCATTCAATGAAATGAAGAAATGTTTTAAAAGAAATATTTCATTCCTTCAGTGTCTTTTAGTAATCTTTTTTAATTTCAAAAGAATTTTTTTTTTTTAATTTTAATAAAATGTTTTTTTAAATCTTATGAAATGTATGAATTTTAAACGAATTTATGCAGATAAATGTGAAATATAAAAATGATCTGTACATTATAGAAATTCAAAATAATGCACATATTAAATTTTGCTCATAAATACTATTAAATATAAAAGTTTTTGTAATGATTCCATCATAATATTATTATTTCAAAAATTTCATTTATAGTTGTTCTAAAACATTTCTCTTCTAGTGAATTAAACATTGTCACTTGCAATGTTTTATTAAATTTTGTCATTTTTTAAATTTATTTGGAATTTAAGAAAAAAGAAATTAGCTTCCTCATTTAACTTTTCGAAAAGCTGCTAAGTTTAAAAATCATTTGACACTGTTGGTAGCCTCATTTTTATTAAAAATAAGTGAATTATAATTTTTTACATAAAAGGTTTTTTAACACTCTTTCTCACATATTAGATTTATAATACATAGATGCCAACAGCAGGTATAATATGTAACAATTGTAACCATTGCTATTTTATAAATATTTAGAATTTTGCTATCAAATACTGAAGTGTGAGAAAAGCTTTAGTAAAAATTTTGTAAAATTAATTAAATAGTTATTTTTTTATTAACAGAAAACATGAAAATACTTTCTTCTCAGGCAAAGCCATTAAATCGGCCAATATCAAATGAAAACTACGTTTATTATCCTCTTTTGAATTTTACAAAATGCGACAGAAAACCCCGGATTAAATTTTTAATATAACTTTACTGAAAATAAATAAATAAACAAATTATAATAAATAATAAGAAGAATAAACTTTTACTATTACATAAATTTAATTGGTATTAAAGTGGCTGCCTTTTGCAGCGATACGAAGACGCAAACGCTTAATGAAATGTTCAGCAATGGGCCGCAAGTCTACCTTTAATCTATCCCATTCCCGACAGAGCGATTGCTTTAGAGGTTCCAAACTTTTGTGTGGTTTAGTGTCGTAGACACCAAAATGGACCATACACTGTAATGCATGGATATCTGGCGAGTAGGAGGACTTTTCTCCAGTTGATATCACGTTCGGAAAATGCGCCTTGTACCACTCTTTAGTCTTTTTAGCGTTGTAAGCTGGTGCCGAGTCTTGTTGAAACGTCCAATTTACACTGTTTTTTAGCTCACGGAAGGATAACAGCTTCTAGAATGTCCCACTGGTACACTTTTTGATTCATTTTAACCCCCACATTCACTAAAACCAGAAGTGTTTTACTGCTTCAGCAAATGCCACCCCAGACCATGACCGATTTCGGATGTTGGCGATATTCAGCAACTGCCGAGGTACGTGGAACGTCTGCAGATCAGATTCTATCGTTCTAGGAGTTATGAGTTTGTTAGATGCTAAAGAGCTTCTCGTCAGTGAAAAGAAATCTTTTCCAGCGGTGACTTGCGGAGCGTCTCAAAAGTTACCGCATCTTTGGAAGCGCACGAGTTTGTTTTCTTCAGTGAGAAGCTGAACTATTTAGAACTTGTAAGGCTTCAGTTAAAACTGCTTTTGCCATTTCTCATGGAAACCCTCGAATTTCGTTGAACTCGCTTTTTGATGGCCTTAAGGTTATTAACGCGTTGAACATACATTTTAACCACTTTTTGGACGTCGACTATCATTGCCAAGCTCTTTGAAACGACAGATTGCATCAGACACTGTTTGCCGAGGTACATTATGCAAATAAATGATTTTACATTACTTTCCTTGATTAAACAACTCTAAAATAGCAGATATTTTATTTGACATAGTAAAAAAGCCAAAAAACATTGCATAAATTAAGAGATGTATTATTAAATATTTTGTAATTGAAGCGGTAAACATAAAGAAATGAAAACACATTAAAAAGAAGATTGTTAATTTCTATTCTATGATGCAATAACTTTGTCCCAAGTTTTTTGTCGCACTCTGTATATTTCAAGCTGTTCAAAACTGTAATTGTATTGTTGACTTTCTTAGCTCAAAACACATTATCCTGAAATTTCTGAAGAGATTGAAAATTGGCATCCTTCACTTGGTGATGATCAGAAAGGACTGAGTCAGCTTTGCAAAACTGTACTTGGAAGACCTTTGGACAAAACTGAGCAGTTTTCTAATTGGGAAAAGCGTCCTTTGCGAGAAAGGCAGATTTTTTATGCTGGTAAATTTTTGTTCACTTTTCTTTGAATTCTGACCAAGTTTATTTGTTCTAATAAAGTGAGATCAAGTGAGTTAAAGAGTTCATCCAAGTATATCATCATAGACTTATTTCTTATAAGCAAGTTAATTCTATTCAAAGAATTATAAAGAAATGAAATGTAAAACTCTGAAACATAATGGTTTATGGCTCTTTTCTTTGAAAAGGTAAAAAGTACTTTTACTTCATTGAAGTATACTAATACATATATTATTGTTTTTGCAGTGATATAATGAAATATATTTTTTATGATAAGCATATAACTTTTTTTTTTCATTTATATTCAACATGGATATTTCAGCAATCAAGTATTATTTAGTTTCTTTTTTTATTCAAATGCTGATCATTGCTTTCATTGTGAAAACTTTACAAAGGTATTTGAAAAAAAATGTTCTCAGTTTCTTTTACTGGCCATCAAAAAATTGCCAATATTTGAATCTATTACTTTATGATACTTTCTGGGAACAGCGGCAACCTGGTGATAAGGTCTCGGCTTCGGAACTGGAGAGAGGTTAGAGACACGTTTTCACCGAAGAACTGTCGTTTAGGGGTGTCTGGCGCATGCTAAATCCGCCAGGGCCGAACGTCCTCCCGCTACTGTGGTGTGGAACCTTGGAGAGAGGTGTGCCAGTTGAGGTGCCGTCCTAGGTATCTGACCGCGGTTCAAAATTATGAGGTCCGTCCCAAAATAGCCCTTGTGTTGCTTTAAAACGGGACATTAAAATAACTAAACTTAATTAAAACTATGAAACTCTTGAGATTTAATTTCTCTATGATTATATTGCATCCTACATTGTAGTATATAGATAAAAACACAGATTGTGTCATCATAAAAGATGAAATGCATGCTCTAATTATTTTATATCAGAAGCTATATAAAATGAATGTTGAAACAAAAAGTTTTATAAAATAAACTTTTTAGAAATGAATTATAAATAAAAAATATTTGATGTTTTCGCCAAATACCGATTTTTCAGTATAGTCCCGTACCTAAAATATTTGTTAAATAAGGATGGCAACAACGAGCAGGAATTCAGGTGTTTCAAATTCGATAATTCGGTAGATAAGTGCGCGTGCTCAACAAAAATTTACTAAAGTTTGGATACAAACAATATAGAATGCGTAAAAGATACAATGGTGTTGTTTCTTAAGAAGACTGGAGAAAATATTTTGTAACTTTATGTACAAACTTACTATTTTATGTAAGATATGAAAAATGGACTGCTTAAACATTAGATCCCACATATATTTATTTTTCAATATATATTTAGATCTAAAAAAACCAATGCATTTTATTAAGAAACAATTAGATCTTGAATATGAATTCCCCTATCTTCATTTTTAGACATGCTTTCTTATGGTTAAGTACTTTTTTAATTCAAAGTTATTGCAAGCTTATATTACTCCCAAAAAAATGAGTTTTATCCTCAGTTGCATGGATAGTTTTTTTTAAACCCCTTCGTATAAATGACGTATGGAATTATTAAATTTTTAATTTCATATCGACTATTAAGTGAAAGTATTAAGTAATTAAAAATCACTTGAAAACTCATCATTGCCTCAAATGTCCTTATATTATTCTAGGGATTAAAATAATAAAAATTGTCCCAAATAAGATCTGGCATCTAATAAAGAAGTTAGGTTAATTCATATGTCAAGGGGTTAAAGTTATAAATATTCTATGAATACCTATTTTAATCATCACGACATCTTTATTAAAAGTCTATTAAAAATTTAGAAGCATCTGAAATTATATAGCTTCTGCCGCGAAAAGGAATTGATAGAAAAAAATAAAAACGATACTTTCCCTGTTTACATGGTCATAATGTAGAGTCTGAAGAATTTAGGTAGTAATTTATTTAACAAATATTTGCATACTTGGATAAACTCTTTTAGTATAGCTAAAAAGCTACCATACCACAAATATTTATTTTCTGTCGTCAATTGCAGTCGATAATATTTCTTTAGTATAATAAATTAGATTGCAAAAGAAAACAGATATTTTACTATTAAATAAACTTAATTCACAACTATACATTTACTTCATGATTTATAATAAATTCTCATAATTTGGTTACAGCAAAGTAACTCTTTTTAGCATGCATATGCATAAGAGTGTCAAAAGAAAAGAGTGTTTTATTAAATATAGTTTAACCGTTAACTAGATTTTAGTCAGGCATTTCTCATAGTGAAATGAATAAAATAAAATTACCATTTTGTTATCGAAGAAGTCACAATTAGATGAATAAGATGACTATTCATTTTAGAACTTGAATTTCAGTAATGAATTATGAAAACAATTCTGTGGTCCTATACATATGTAATGTAAAGCATCAATTTCTCTAATAAATCCATTGGTAAGTAATCGTAATACTCGATTAAAATCTTTTTTTTTCCCCCTCTATAACCTGTGATAAAATCTGAGCCGGCGGATAAAGATTAGTTGGGGAAAATGTGAAGTCTTATTTACTTGCTAGCTTATTGATTATTCTGTTATGCATAGTATAAATTATATATTGAATGAACATAATAGCATGTAAATCAGATGATAGAATTTGGACTTAACATCGTCGACAACCACCGCATTGAATCATCAGTCGACCGATCAAAATTTTTTTGGCAAAATGCGACATGTCTTATTCACATGTCGCCTTGTCGGTTATATTGCCCAAAGTAGTGCAAATTAAAGCTTGATGAACAACATATCAATCAGATGTCCGAAAATTTGTGAAATTAACGTCTTCAACATCCATGGCAGTCAGTCTATCGAAAATTGTCCTCCAAATACGGCATACTATTGACCTACCACCCAACCGATTATTTGCCAATAATGGCAAGCTCTCTACAACCGTTCTGAAGTGGTGAACACTTTTGCCGACGAAAATCTCCATAAAATTTCACTCTCTCGCCGACGGGGGGGGGGCAATTGCCCTCCCTGGCAACGCCGCCTCTAGAAGAATGCATGTAAAAAATATTGTAATCATCAAAAAATTTGACCAGGAAATTCTGACAAATATTTGCTTTTAGGCATCACTAATTTTTTTCTCTGTTTCATTAATGGAATTAAGTAATTTTTACAATTAAATATTGCATGATTGGTTTCCATGTATATTGAATAAAATAACTGCTGTTGTGAATGGCATCCCTTAGCCAGTCAATCAGTCAACCAGAACTGGCGTCAGCTGTTCTGCTTTTCACTTTTCATTAGATGTAATAAGAATCTTCTTGATGTAACGTAGTGCTGTGATTAAATGTTTTAAATGTCACATTCTTGTTTATTCAGTAATTGTTAAATTCACTCATCCAAAACAGACGTCGGGCTAGATGTCCGCCCAGCATAATTAATTCAAATATTGTGCAGAATAGTTACATAATTTCTGGCGCCCAACGTTAGGTAGAAAATGAGATGTTTCCGTTTCACAGTCTGCCTTTTAAATTATTTGTAATTCTTCCCATTCCTTAAATACGGCCTTATAATCGTGTGAATGCCCATTCCTCTGCTCTCGTTCACACATCTTTTTATGTCTCTTCCAAGTCAAATCCTTTTTAAAGGTGGCAACTCAATAATATCCGATTTGAAAGGCAGACTAAGTTCGTATCTACCGCTCGGCAGAATTTTCATTTTTTTTTAATTCCTCTATGACTTTTGAATGCTCATCATTTTTATTTAATTTCTGAACTGGATCAAAAATTCCAATGCTTTCGAGACTCCAGAGCTCATTGATAGACGAATCTTTTAACGTATAAAGAAATAGCATTTAAAATAATATCGCTGTTTCTACAACATGTATTAGCTACTTCCTGCTTCCCAGTTAAAATATATCCTAAAGGCGTCTTTCACAAGAGCAAACCTGGATCCAATCTGATAGATCCATACAAACAAAACTCCAGCAATATCCGTTGCTATCCATAAACCAATTTAGCAGTCATCAGATTCTGGATCTGACAAAATTATACCCTTTCTATTCAGCTCATTAATCACAGTAGTATTACTAACTTTTGGCACTGTGCCACAAATCCTCTTTTCCGCGAATGCTTTAATAGAAAGAGTGTATGAGTCATATAGTAAACTAATAAGCTATCCATATACATCATAAATCTGACTGCATTTCTCTCCCCCCACATAACATATGTTGAATTTTTATCTTATTATTTGATTTAATGCCCAACTTCTCATAATATAAGAATACTGAGATCCGCTATCAATCAAGGCTCTTAATAATCTTAAGCATGAAGAAACAGAGAAGCGTGTTAATTGCACAGTCAATTACTTTTGAATACTCTTCCTAAAATTGTTCATGGTTATCCCTCCTTCTGTCATTGAAATTAATGACTGCATGAAAAATATTAAAATTCACAAAGCCCCTGGTCTTGATGGCATTAATAATAAAGTTATTCGCAATCTCCTCCCAAACTTAATATCTTTGCTGCATTTTTAAAATTATGGCCATTGGTCACTTTCCTACTAAAGGGAAAACTGCGGTTGTCGCTCCCATTCTCAAACCAGGCAAAGATCCCACAGAAGTGGCTAGTTATAGACCCACTTCACTACTTTCTTCCATTAGTAAAATTGCTGAGCATATCATTTTAAACAGGCTCAATAAATTTCTCGATGACAACAGCATCCTTTGTCCGGAACAATTAGGGTTTCGGAATTACCTCTCGACGACACATCAACTTGTCAGGGTAGTTGAATATGTCGGAAGAGGGTTTTGCTAATAATCAAAAGTCTGCCGCTGTTTTCCTAGATATTCAGAAAGCCTTGTTAACAAGCTTATTATTTATAATATCCCTCATTACATTACCAAAATTATTATCTCCAATTTAAACAACAGATTCGTTTGTGTTCGCGTCAATAATAATCTTTCAGACATCAAACATATTAAAGTAGGCGTTGCCCAAGGCTCCAAACTTGGGCCCATCATTTTTTCAATCTACATTAATGATATTCCAAAATAATTTAATACTATGCTTTTTTTAACTCTGTCATGATGGAGCATAATCAATCCTCCTCAGCTATGGACTTTTCCAACGCCACAGCGACTGTCTCAACTGAAGAGTCGCCAATCACCCCAGCACCCGAGGTAAGTGCCATTGCTAATTCTTCTGCTCAGTTTGACTGTGGATCCTTTTAAATTGACCCTAATGCGTCCTTTAATGAACAGGAATATAAATTCATTATGGAGAAAGTTAAGAGCCGATTAGCTTTCCCCCATGCGATCCCAAATAAAACTCTTGATATCATTTCTGAAATAGCCCTCCTCAGTAGTGAGGCTCTCATTGTTTCAACCAGTCGTGTTGACCACCTTACTGCCCAACTGTCTCTCCAGTGTGCTAATCAAAAGGTCAATGACTCCTGCTCAGGGAGTGATCTCTCTGATGATAATTCAAAAATTAAGGTCCCCCGGAGCCAAAAGAATAAACTTCCAAACCGAATCATTCGGTCCACAAAGAAAATGCGTCAAGAGTTCTCTTCGCTCTTGGAAACAACCAATCGTTATGATACCCTTACAAACGACGTTACGGACGCAGTTATGGCGGATCATGACCCTAACGCTCAATCAACTAATGAATCTACAACTCAGGTGTGCGGCAATGACAATGACAATATCGATCAAACCATCAGGAAAACATATGTCCCACCCATCTTTATTGACGAACCTAAAAACTCAGCCGGTCTCCTCTCCAAATTTAGTGAAATAACAAAAACCAAAATCATGGGTAGATTCCTACCCAATAATAGACTAAAAGTGTTTCCCCCTAATGCTGATGCTCACAGGGCTATCCAAAAGCAAATCATCAATGATAAAATTCAAGCCCATACCTTCGAACTTAGTGATGAGAAAAAACTTAAAGTTGTCATCCGTGGTCATCCAGCCGACCATCCAATTGAAGACATCCTGCATGAAATCAAACAACTGGGGCTGGACCCAGAGCTTTGTCATCCTCTAAGGCATCGTAAAACCAACACCTTAATGCCTCTTTTCCTGGTCGCGCAACCCAAAAATGAAGCCAGTAAAGCCATCTTCAATCTAACCAATATTGGTTACCTTAAAGTCTCCGTTGAACCTCTCCGCAGGAAACAAACACCGGCACAATGCTACAACTGCCAGGAATTCTACCATCATAGTCGGCTGTGCACCCGTAAAGCAAGGTGTCTCAAGTGTGGTGCTTCCCATCCAACCAATCGCTGCACCAAGCCTAAAGACACACCAGCCAAGTGTTGCCTTTGTGGAGGTCCCCACACGGCAAACTACTCTCAATGTCCGAAGAACCCAGCAATGCGCAAAACTTTCCAAGCTGCTCCCAGGGATGGTTGGAACAATACCACTGCTCTTGCCAGAGTCAAGGAAAGTTTCCCCACGCAGCAACCCGTTGCTTAAGCCATCAAGTGTACAGCCCCAAACGGATCAACCACAAGTCATAAATCAACCCATTTCAGTTAACCAAATCGCCACCCTTATGAATAAATTCCTTTCTCAAATGTCTGCCATACTTAAGTCAATTCCTGTTCAATAGCACCAAATTTAATTCTCTCAACATTGTTTCTTGGAACGCGGGTGTAATCAGGTATAAATTCAAAGAGTTCAAATACTTCGTCTTGGGCTGGGCACCAGATGTCATTGCCATCCAAGAAACCCATCTTCGTCCTTCCGACAACCTCAAAATACCAAATTACTCCAGCTACAGAACGGATCGACTCACCCATAAAGGTGGTGGCACAGCTATCCTAATTAAGAACTCTAGTCCTCATCACCCTACCCCCATTTCTTCTACTACCTTCGAAAACACGTCAATATCAATAGATCTACCTAATGGTTTCCATATCACCATGGCCAGCATTTATCGTCCGCCTCATGGCAAAATTAACACCGCAGAGCTACAACGGATCCTCAATCAAACTCCTAAAAGCATTGCCGTGGGTGACTTTAATGCCAAGCACCCGGCTTGGAGCACTGGTCGCTCAAACAGCAACGGCGCCATCATCCACAACTTCATTGCTTCAAACAATCTTATCCTTGTTGCTCCTCTGGAACCCACCCACTTTCCAATAAATGCCCCGTCCTCGAGCACATTGGACTTTGGGATAATGTACAATATTGCTTCCGGCACCGCTACCTCTCTTAATGAGCTGTCCAGTGACCATAACCCTGTTCTCTTCGAAATTGACATCAACATAAACCTTTCTGCAGTACCTAAAACTATCAAAACAACAAACTGGTCGGTTTTTTCAACCATTATTCACAATTCCATCCCAGGCAACCCCCTTCTCGAAACAACTCAAGATATAGATGTTGCAATTAACAAATTCACTGCCTCAATAGTCACTGCGATAAACCAAGCTTCCAAAGCAAAAATAATTAAAGGTCCTCCTAGAAAACTCCCTCCTGACATTGTTGACAAAATTAAACTTAAAAATAGATGGTGCAAATTCTGCCAGCTCACTTTCTATCCGCCATTCAAACTTCTGTACACTAAACTACAAAATGAAATCAGGGAAGATATTAATGAATATGACAACAACTCTTGGAAAGAACTCCTGGAAAGCCTCAATCCGAAAGACAACTCTCTGTTCGAGTTCAACCGGAAACTCTCAAAGGATTTCTTCGCTCTGCCACCGATTCTAGACTCTGGTGGGCTTAAATACACCCCGCTGGGCAAGGCCAATGCCTTTCTCCATTCACTTAAAAACTCCTTCCAGGTTAATCCTGAACCCTACTGCAATCAACAAATCCGATGCGTCAAAATTTCAGTCAACGACTACTTTAACCTTCCACCACCGCCCTCAAATCCAAAACTCACCTCTCCTAAGAAAGTCTTTGATCTGATCAAGAAACTGAATGTCAAGAAAGCTACCGGCCCCAACGGAATTTCCAACAAAGCCATCAAGATGCTCACCTTGAATGCAGTCACCCACCTTACTAAAATTTACAATAGATGTTTGCAACTCAACTATTTCCCAACTGTCTGGAAAAGTGCACATATACTAATGTTCCCGAAACTCAACCAGAATCCAAATGTCCCAGGCTCATATCGTCCAATCAGCCTACTCAGCAACATTGGCAAAATTTTTGAAAAAATTCTCCTCGCCAGACTCACAGAGTTCTGAAATAATAACAGCATAATCCCTGATGATCAGTTCGGGTTCAGGAAAAACCACAGCTGCATTCACCAACTCCTTAGGGTGACCAACACCATATGTGAAGGATTTAATGCAAAACTCATCACTGGAGGTATTTTTCTGGATGTGAGGAAGGCTTTCGATAGAATGTGGCACGATGGTCTCATCTTCAAGCTATTAAACTAAAATTTCCTTATTATCTCACGGCAATAGTTTCTAAATTCCTCTCCAATCGTACCTTCCAAGTCAAAAATCAACAGTACCTCTCTGAGACCGGGTTCATCCAAGCCGGTACTCCTCAAGGCAGCGCCCTTAGCCCACTGCTTTACTGCATCTTCAATGCTGATTTCCCCAAATCTGATCCAGTCATGAATTGCCTTTTCGCAGATGACACCGCAATTCTTATTCAAGGTGCCACACCAAAATTTGTCATCAAGCAACTCCAAGGCGCATTAATCAAAATTGAAGAGTGGTGCACACGCTGGCGTGTTTCCATTAATACAGACAAAACTCCCGCCATCTTATTCCGCAAAGGACATACCAAAAAATCTTACCAACAGCTTACCTTCTTTGATGATAATCTTACTTGGGACACGAAAGTTAAATACCTCGGCCTTATCCTCGACTCCAAACTCACTTTTAAAAATCACGTTTCATACAACGCCGACAAATTCTGGGCAAAGGTCCACAACATCATCCCTCTTATTGGTCGCCACTCCCCACTTTCCCCCTCAACAACAAAGTGCGTCTTTTCAAGACTGTTCTCAGGCCCATCCTCACGTATGCAGCCCCGATCTGGGGGCTCGCAGCGAAAACGCATCGCAACAAAATTCAAATTCTTCAGAACAAGCTACTACGAATTATCACTAATGCACCTTGGTTTGTTCGCAATGATGTTATCCACAGTGACCACAAAATTGAAACAATAGAAAACTACGTCACCAAACTTTCCAGGAGCTTCTTCCAAAGTATTAAGGATCACCCCAATCCCAACATTGCTCATCAAACAAAATTCGCCCACTGCAGCAGCAAGTATAACTACCCATATGCCACCACCAAATGGTCCCTTCCACTTAAACCTCCATAATTCTTTTGCCTATGTTCGCCATGTAACTTGCACCCCATCACTCATCTTATTACCGTCCACTAGTTCTCACCTCCACCCTAACATTTGTCATCCGGTCTCATGACCACACATGACGCTTTTTCGCAAAATTTCTCAGGGTTCCCCATCAGGTTCCACAGTCACAATCATACTGAGTAGAAGTGTTTTCACTGACACTCAATAAAGCATCTAATGTCAGTCAGTATACTGAGTAGAAGTGTTTTCACTGGCACTCAAAAAAGCATCTAAAGTCAGTCAGTCAGTTTTTCGAAGCTACCGTCATGAACGGTGGCGATATGGAGTATACTGGGAGCAAGTGCTTTCACGCCGATACCCACGATAGAATGATTATTGATCGTCAGGAAAACGATACAAGTACTCAGGATACACCTGCCACATGTCTGGCAGGCAGGTGCATCCTGAATGTGCTCAGAGAAATTTCACAGAAATGACCATTTTTGGAATCCAAATGGAAGTTGACGGTTTAAATAAAGCATTGAAAAAATTGGATAATGAACCCAAACCTGCCCCAAGATCACCCTACTCTACTGGATATAGATGCCAAACGCTCCGACGCCATATCAAGACTGGAGGAAGCTCAAGGTAATCTTTCTAATTTTGTCTGTTAGGATGCTAAATGTAATTTAACTCCTAATCCCCAAACCTTCCTTAAAGCGCAAGAGAACGAAAAATTTCAGTCCCCCACTAAACGTAAAACATAAAGAAATAACCCCTCTCAAAATTCTAACCCAGAAATTATCACTAGAAATAGATTCTCACCGATTGAAAATATAAAAGAGCGCGAAACTGAAGCCACGCCCACTAAAGCTCCACCCAGTATGCTTAGGTATGCTGATAAATTCCAAACGATATTAGCTGATATTCAAAAAGTCTGTGGCCCCACAGATAATAAATTTAATAACGTTTTCATTAAAATTTTCCCGAATTCCATTGAGCAACATCAAAAAATCCAATCTTATGCAACATCTCAGGGCTACGATTACTACATCATAAAACCAAAAAACAAACGCCCAGTCAAGGTAGTCATTAAAGGTCTACTTATCGATCATAAAGCAGAAGATATTTTTGCATATATTAAAAATGAACTTGGTTTCGGTTTCCCAGTAATTAAAGTTGTGCAACTCACGCAAAGAAGGCGCTGGAGTTCTTTCTAGTTGAACTAGAACCTTCTAGTTGAACTTGAACTAGAACACAATGATGAAGCAAACAATATTTACAACATAAATTGTATCAACTATCTTCGCGTTTCAATTGAGCCATATTGTGCTGGAAACATGACAAGAAAGTGTTTTAAATGTAACTATTTTCACCATAGTGCAGATTGTTGCAACATCAAGCCACGCTGTCTTAAATGCGGTGATACTCATGAAACCAATGCATGCGAAATTAAGGAACATATTGAAATACCGAAATGTATCAACTGTGGCAAAAGTGGGCATGTTGCCTCATACAGAGGATGCGAGGCGTTCCCTAAGACGATTACCCCCCCCCCCAAAAAAAAATCGCAATAACTTTACTAATCGGTGCAGAACTACCTTCAACAATAATCAGGCCAGTATACATCTTTCGCTGACCTTTTTAAACCAGCTGATGCAAGGCAGATGGCGCCACGAGAAACGCAAAAAATTGATAAGGATGATTCTTCTACCCTCAATTTCATGAATTCGAACGACTTTAAGTAATTCATTGAGGGCATGAAAGAAATTAAAAAGCTATTAAACGAATTTCCTAACCTACTTATACAAATTAGAAAACTAAAAAATGCGCAAACATCAGTAGATAAAGTTTTAATTTTGTCAGATATTTTTACTAGTCTAGTCAACTCCTCTGAAAATTAATATTCAGGTGTAACAGTCTGCGTATTGTTTTCTGGAATGCAAATGGCATTTCAAACAAAATTAATGATTTTCGGTCCACTCACCTTAGACCGCAAAGAAAGATTTTCCTGGCTAATTACCTCTCATACTATAGCTACAGGATTGATAATACTGTGGTGGTACTGCAATTCTGGTTAAAAACGGTATTCCCCATCATGAGATCACCCCTCCTACGCTATACTATGTTGAGGCTACGGTGGTTGCACTAGACGTTAAAAATGATCCAATTACTCTTACCTCTATTTACATCCCCCCTGGTTCTGATAATGCTCTCTTCACTTTTCACAAAGAAAACCTGCTACAAATCAGTTCGAATAAAATTATTTGTGGCGATTTTAACGCCCATCATATCAGTTGGGGTTGTCGAAATAATAATGCACGCGGTAACTCATTAAATTCTTTTGCTCTCCATGCAGGTTTAGAAATTTTAGTTCCTTGCTCCCCCACTAGATATGGTGTTTATTCTGCCAGTAAATAGATCTTACAATTGTTAAAGACTTTCTTTTCCCATTCGAAATTGCATCTATCCCTGAACTCAGTTCAGATCATAATCCAGTTCTTAGCATTTTTCTTAGGTACTCACTCCCTGATAACAATAGAAAAATTGCCACTCATTGGATCAATTTTAAACAATTATTATCTAATACTCACTTCGATCAAAATTTTGATCCACAACCCCCTGAGCAACTTGATGAAATGGTTGAATATTTTGAAAAAATAATTATTGATGCCAAAGTTGCTGCGTCGAAACCACTGAAATTTAATCAAAATTATATTGACCCAAAAATTCGGTTACTTCGCAAAGAAAGAAATTATGCCAGAAAGGTCTTTCAAAACACTAGAAACCCAGTCTACAAGATAAATTATGAACAAACTCAATAAAACTATCCAAATTCTTAATGAAAAAACTGAACAAAATGAATTCATTAATAAACTGGTTAATGCTAACACATATGATGGCACCTTCTGGAATTCTGTCTTATCCTTTAAAAAGAAAACACAAAAAATGTCCGCCCTTAAAGGCCCGGCTAGTATTGTTCATTCTGACATTGATAAAGCAAACTGCTTGGCAAACAGCCTTGAGACTCAGTTTCAATTAAATAATTTTAAGCATGATGATACAGAGCTGCTTGTAAATAACGCAGTCAAAGACTTTCAGAATTCTCTTCCTTATTACTTTCATGGTGTTACTCCTCCATCTACCAATGAAATTTCTGAATGCATTAAAAATCTAAAATCAATAAAGCCCCTGGCTTAGATGGTATTAATAACAAAGTTCTTCGTAATCTTCCTTCCCCCCCCCCCCAATTTAATTTCTATGCTTCAACTTCTTTAAAATTATGGCCATTGGTCACTTTCCTACAAAATGGAAAACAGCTGTTGTTGCACCCATTCTCAAACCGGACAAAGATCCCACAGAACCGGCCAGTTATAGACCCATTTCGCTACTTCCCTCCATTAGCAAAATTGCTGAGCACATCATTTTAAATAGGCTTAACAAATTTTTAGAAGACAATAACATTCTTTGCTCGGAACAATTTGGGTTTAGGAATAACCTCTCGACGACTCATCAGTTTGTTAGGATAGTTGGATATGTTGAAGAGGGATTCGCTAATAATCAAAAGTCTGCCGCTGTTTTCCTAGATATTCAAAAGCCTTTGACAGAGTTTGGCAAAAAGGCCTTATTTACAAGCTTATTACTTATAATATCCCTCATTATATTATCAAAATTATTATCTCCTATTTAAGCAATAGATTCTTTTGTGTTCGCGTCAATAATAATCTTTCAGACATAAAACATATTAAAGCAGGTGTTGCCCAAGGCTCTAAAATTGGTCCTATCCTTTTTTCACTTTACAATAATGACATTCCAAAACAATTTAATGCTATGCTTTGCATGTATGCTGACGACACTGCAATACTAGCCAGAAATAAAAATCCAAATTTCATCTCAATAGCTCTCACAAGACATCTTAAAACGCTTGAAGACTGATTCACTAAATGGAAAATAGAAATCAATCCAAGTGAAACTGAAGCAATTATGTTCACTAAAAATCAGGTTTACAAGGACTTCCGCCCAGAATTAAAAATCAAATTATCCCGTGGTCTAAGGAATGTAAATATTTAGGTGTTATTCTTGATAATAAACTTACTTGGAAACCCCACTTTATTTATGTTAAAAAGAAGTTTCGAGAAACTTACTTGGAAACCCCACTTTATTTATGTTAGAAGAAGTTAACTCGTAAATTTTATCCCTTAATTTCTCGAAACTCTAAAATGAATAGGGACAACAAAATACTTATTTACACTGCCTATCTGCGTCCAGTTCTAACTTACGCATGTCCGGTTTGGGGATACGCTGCCAAATCAAACAAGAATTATTGAAATCCAACAAAACAATCTTATTAGAAGATTCTGTAATTGTCATTTGTATATGCCAAACACTAACATGTACAAAGCTCTTGACTACCCACCACTTAATAAACGTATTTAAAAACTTGCAGAAATTTTTTTTAAGAATATTGACTCTCATGATAATAAAGCAGTTTTTGATATTCCTAAATATACTCTTAATCTACGTATTAAAAGACCCCGTAATATACTTCTTTAACCCCCCCCCCCCGCACTTTTTGTTTTTCTATTTTATTTTATCTTATTTTAATTTTTTCATATCCTTAATAAATTGCTCGGCGGCGTTTTCCCAATCCCTGTTGCACCTCCTATCGCATCCTGACAGCCAATAGAAACCTGAGCTTCATCAAGCACCTCCCACCTCATTTCCTGCTAATCCTACTTAAGTGAATTCATTGGACGTTTTTGCGAAGATGATCACGCCAAATATTAAAAGTAAGGTTCTTGAAAAGTCTTTCATTTACCGGAGATTAAGCCCCAACCCTAGGGGCTAGGCTCTCCACTAAACATATCATTAACTTTTTTCAAAGAGACGAAAAGAAACTCCAAGTCGTTATCCGCGGTCTCCCAGCCGACCATCCTCTCAATGATATCCTCCACGAAATCAAGCTAAGGCTGGACCACGAGCTTTGCCATCCTCTGAGACATCGAAAAACAAACACCCTAATGCCGCTATTTTTGATCACGCTGCTTAAAAAGAAAGCCAGTGAAGCTATTTTCAATCTTACAAATATTGGATACCTCAAGCATTCAGTAGAACCTCTTCGTAGAAAGCAAACACCTGCACAATGTTAAAACTGCCAAGAATTCTTTCATCATAATCATCTTTCCACCAGAAACGCAAAATGCCTCAAATGTGGTGGTTCACATTCAACCAACAGCTGTACTAAACCCAAGACACACCATCCAAATGTTGCCTGTGCGGTGGGCCCCACACGGTAAATTACTCTGAATGTCCCCAACACCCAGCTTTGCGCAAAACCTTCCAGGCCGCTCCTAGAGACGGCTGCAACAATGCTAATGCTCTTACCAGAGTTAAAGAAAACTTCCCCCTGCAGCAGCCTGTCGCTACCGCCAAAGCATCAATAGTGCAGCCCCAATTGGAGCAACCGCAAGATAACAGTCAGCCAATCACAGTTAATTACTAATCTTATGAACAACTTTCTCTCTCAAATATCTGCCATCCTCAAATCTGTTCCTGCTCACGTTCAATAGCTCCAAATTTAATTCTCTCAACATTGTGTTCTGCAACGCGGGCGGCATCCGGAATAAATTTAACGAACTCAAATACTTCGTCATGGACTGGGCACCAGATGTCATTGCTATTCAAGAAACGCATCTTCGTCCCTCTGACAACTTCAAAATTCCAAATCCGACTCACTCACAAAGGTGGTGGTACTGCTATTCTTGTAAAAAACTCTATTCCTCATCATCTCTCCCCCATTTCTTCTACTAGTTTTGAAAACACTTCAATCTCAATTGATCTCCCAAATGGTTTGCATATTTCTTTAGCCAGTATATATTGTCCTCCCCATGACAAAATCAACACCACAGGGCTTCACAGGATCCTCAACCAAACTAGCAAAAACATTGCCGTTGGCGATTTCAATGCCAAACACCCATTTTGCCACACCATCATCCACAACTTCATAGCTTCTAACAACCTTATCTTTATTGTTCCTTTGGAACCCACTCACTTCCCAATCAATGCTCCTTCATCTAGTACGTTGGACTTCGGCATTATATGCAGTATTGCATCCGGAACCGCTACCTCTCTCAATGAGCTGTCTAGTGACCACAATCCTGTTCTCTTTGAAATTGACGTCAACATCAACCTTACTGCAATACCAAAAACCATCAAAACAACTAACTGGTCCGCTTTTTCCAAAGTTCCATTCCTGGTAATCCCCTAATCGAGACAACTTAAGGCATTGAAAATACAGTCGTTAAATTCACTGCCTCGTAACTGCACTAAACCAAGCTTTCAAGGCCCTCCCAGAAAACTCGCTCCTGAAATTGTGGACAAAATTAAATTAAAAAATAGATGGCTTAAATTCTGGCAATTAACCTTCTATCCGCCATACAAACTTCTATTCACAAAGCTGCAAAACGAAATCAGAAAAGACATCAACGAATATGATAACAATTCTTGGAAGGAACTCCTTGAAAGTCTCAACCTTGAAGATAACTCCCTGTTCGATTTTAACCGCAAACTCACCAAGAAGTTTTTCGCTCTGTCTCCGATTCTCGATACGAATGGGTCAAAGTACACCCCGTTGGGCAAGGCCAATGCCTTTCTCCACTCACTTGAAAACTTCCAAATTAATCCTGAACCCTACTGCAATAATCAGATTAAAAGCGTCAAAAAAGCAGTTAACGAATACTTTCTTCATCCATCACCGCTTTCTGATCCAAAACTTACCTCTCCTAAAGAAATCATCGATATCATTAAGAAATTAAATGTCAAAAAAGCTTCTGGTCCAGACGGTATTCCAAACAAAGCCATCAAGATGCTCACCTTAAAGGCAATTACCCACCTTACCAAAATTTTCAACCGATGCTTGCAACTCAGCCACTTCCCAACAGTCTGGAAAATAGCCCATGTTTTGATGTTCCCGAAATCTAATCAGAATCCAAAGCTCCCCGGCTCTTATCGCCCAATCAGCCTTCTCAGCAACATCGGCAAGATATTTGAAAAGATACTATTCACCAGACTCACAGAATTCTGTAATGAAAAAGACATAATCCCTGAGGAGCAGTTCGGGTTCAGGAAAAGCCACAGCTGCGTCCACCAACTCCTTAGGGTGACCAACACCATTTGTGAAGGCTTCAACGGCAAGCTCATCACTGCAGATTTCCCTGATGTGAGGAAGGCTTTTGACCGAATGTGGCATGAAGGTCTCACCTATAAATTGATTCTTCTCAAATTCTCCTATTACCTCACTGCAATAATAACAAATTCTCTTTCCAATCGCACATTTCAGGTCAAAAATCAGCAAACTCTCTCGGAGAAAGGGGTCATAAAGGCCGGAACACCTCAAGGCAGCGCCCTCAGCCCTCTGTTTTACTGTATCTGCAACGCAGATTTCCCCAAATCGGAGCCAATCATGAACTGTCTGTTCGCTGATGACACCGCAAATTTAATTCAAGGTGCCTCACCAAAATATGTTATCAAACAACTCCAAGGTGCTTTATTCAAAATTGAAGAGTGGTGCACACGTTGGCGTGTATCCATTAACACGGAAAAAAAACCACGCCATCATGTTCCGCAAAGGTCAACCCAAAAAAATCTTTTCAGCAACTCTCATTCTTTGATAAGATCTAACATGGGACAATGAAGTCAAATACCTTGGTCTCATCCTGGACTCAAAGCTTACCTTCAAAAACTACGTCAAATACAACTCTGATAAATTCTGGGCAAGGGTCCATGAAATCATTCCACTAAATGGTCGCCACTCCCCACTTTCCCTCAATAACAAAGTCCGACTCTATAAGACTGTTATCAGGCCCATCCTGACGTATGCAGAACAAATTTGGGGGCTTACAGCTAAAACGCACAAAAACAAAATCCGAATTCTTCAAAACAAAATTCTCACAATCATCACAAATGCACCTTGGTACGTACGCAGTGAAGTCATCCATAATGACGTTAAAATCGAAGATATCGAAACTTTGATCACCAAACTTTCCAGGAGCTTCTTCTTAAGGATTAAGGATCACCCCAATCCTACAATTGCTCATCAAACATATTTTGCCCACTGCAATAGCAAATACAACTACCCATATGCCATCACCAAATGGCCCCTTCCACTTAAACCACCATAACTCAAAGGTCACTTCCATTGTTCTCCTTTCTTCAACCTGCACCACATCATTTATTTTATTACTGCCCACTTTTATTCACCTCCACGTTTCTCATCTGTCACCCGGTCTCATGACCACACCTAATGCGCTAGTCCGCTAAATTTTCTCAGTGTTCCCAATTCAGGTTCGCCAGTCTCTTTCATACTGAGTAGAAGTGCTTTAGATGCAACTAGATGACAACGATTAAAGGAGTACCCGCCCGTGATGGGCTACCTCCGACCTTGCAAAAATGAAGAACTTGGCGACAAATGGTCTGACCTGAGCTGTTGTGGTCATGGTGAAGTTCGCAAGAGAACTGACAGAGTCCTCTAAAGAGAAAAGTCCGCATGGCAGGTGAGGAAGAGTGGGTGTAGAGTCTCGACCAATGGGAAAGCAGATCGTCATGGGAGTAGGAGGGGGTGATGCAGGCTGGTTTGGATCCAAGGGACAGTCGAGGTGGTGGATGAACTATTGTTTCTGTGCGGCGAATCAGAAGCTTGCTTCTTTCAGGTGGGGTAGAAGTGCTTTGCACTGGCACTCAATAAAGAATCTAAATTCAGTCAATTTTTCAAAGATCACAAAAAAAAAAATCTTTCTAATTATATGTTATCAATGCGATTTAAATATTTTACCCTGATTTAAAAAATTTCTTTATTTCAATTTGATTTATACTTTTTCTCTTTTTATTCTTGGTTTTTCCTTCTTTCTTTTCTCTCACTAACAGTTTATAAAATCATTACCTCTCTCTGCACTACATTATTATGTAAAACTATGTATGCTATGTTACCTTCCAATAGATTTACTTAGGAATGGAGATTATAGACTGAACGCCCAGGCTCTCCTTCCAAATGCACATATATATTGGCAAGAAGATCACAATTTTACACACAAAAAAAGAAGATAACAATTTAATTCCGTTCATTTAAATTTCTTTTCTTTTGTCTTTAAATTTTTATTTTCCTTTCCTTTCTTCCCCCCCCCCTTACTAACAGTTAATAAAACCATTATCTCTCTCTGCACTACATTATTATGTAAAACTATGTATGCTATGTTACCTTCCAATAGATTTACTAAAGAATGGAGACTATAGGCTGAACGCCCAGGCTCTCCTTTCAAATGCACATATATGCTGGCAAGAAGATCACGGCAAATACTGAGCGCAAGGTTTCTGACAAGTCCTTTCATCTACCGGAGATTAAGCCCCAACCCTAAGGGCTAGGTACTCGGTTAAACATATCATTAAACATTAAACATAGTGCGCCTTGGCACAATATAAGCATGAATTTTTAACTATACAAAATTTTGAAAAGTGCGAAACAGATAAACTTCAAAAACCTGCATGATTTTTCAAAATATATTTTTTTTTCACCAACAGATATATTTCTAAGGATGATTCTTATTACAAAAGATGCATGGTAAATTTCGCTTTCCTGTGCTATTCCTATTATGAGTGCTTACCAGTGTCACAGCGGTAGGGGAATTATCCAATTTATTTCCGGCATCTTTCTTCTTTTAATTGAAGGAGAACAGAAACCACTTTGCGCTAATTCTACCATTTCTTCGCCTTTCACTTCCTGTTTGAGAAAATGCATTAATTTCTCCGGTTTTCAACATGAGAGTCATCTTTCATACTTCTGTTTCGTTCTCAACCTTTCCAGTGCTCTATCTTGGTACTAACTCATCGTACAAAGCAGGTAGATCCGTTTTTGAACGTCTCGTAGCTGCGTTTTTCATAACCATGAATAACAAGTCCCTTACGTATATTTGCACCAATAAATCGTCTGAATCTCTCTAAAGCTGCGAGATCACTTGTGGATAATTTTCCGCTGTGAGCCGCTTTCGATTTAGGCACAACGGCTTGCAAGATATACTGCATTTTATCCTCATTAGGAATACTTGTGTCGTCATGTATTTTCCGAAATTGATTCCAGAATGCTATATAATCCTTAGCATTTCCATTAAACTCTTTAAGCTCTATCTTCGGAAGCGTCAACTTTCTCTTTTCAGAAAATTCTTTCGTAGATGTATCTTTCTTTCAAAGATACTTGTTCAATATGCGGAACAAAACAAAGAATATCTGTCTGTATTTTTCAGCAGGCAGAAAATATTCTTATACGCCGCTTCGGCTTCTTGATCTTTCAATACAAGATCAGTTATATCTGCTTGGCACTTTCCCAAACGCACAAATATATCGCCAATTTGTGATTTCAAAACCGAAAGTTCTTTCGTATTAGGAGCTTCTTTATTAAGCGCATTTTCAATCTTCTTAGCACAAACAGTAAATGACGTGCGGAGCGATTTTCGTTGTGTTTTAAGAGGTGTCACATCCATTTTTTTCAGCCTCAAAATATCAGCTAACAGCCACGTTGGGCGCCAGAAATTTTGTAGTATAACTCTATACTACACAATATTTCAATTAATTAGGCTGAGTTGACTTCTACCCGATGTCTGTTTTGGATGAGTGAATTTAACAATTACTGAATAAACAAGGATGTGACATTTAAAACATTTAATCACAACCATACATTACATCAAGATAATTCTTAGTACATCTATTGAAAAGTGAAAAACAGAACAGCTGACGTCAGTTCTGGTTGGCTCTGATTGGCTGGCTAGGGGATGCCATTCGCAGCAGCATCTACGATACTTAGCACGGGCATTTCATATAGACCTCCGACCACCTAAAACCCAATACTTTTTACGTATTATGCTGAGAAGCAATTGTGTCCCAGCGTGATAATTCTCAATATGGAAATGCTCTGCAAGCCCCTGTGTAAAGATACAATTGTTAGGCTTTAGGATTGATGACAGAAAATGAGGAGTATCTATATCTTTTTATCTCTAAATACACACAGATTATGTATAGATTTCTCATCTGTGAGCTTGTACATATCGAATTAACCGGAATTCAGCATTCTCTATCTCCAGCGTTTTCAAAGCTTACTATCCCTATTTAATACGTACTAAAATTATTTCTAGAAATAATCTATATTACTAAATAAAATCTCTTAAATAACTTTTTTTTAAATATCAATATTATATGAATGTCATTTTCTTAATCAAAGAGATTCTGAAGTTATAAGTTTTTAAGAAAAATATTTAAATTCGCATCAGTGAGAAAATTTATTTTGAATAGCAATAAAATTTCTTTTAAAGTCAATTTTGAATATCGTGTGTCTTAATTCCAGGTTGTAAGTGACATTCTTATATGAATGTCACAAAGATACTTCAGTTTTTGTTAGATAAAAGCATTATTTTTATAGTATTAGCATTATTTTTTGTTTTGTTTTTATGAGTGTATGAATGATATTTAAAAGAATAATGGAATTTTTAATCTGATTTAAGAAGAGGGACTTTACTTTTTATCATTAATTATATCTTATTTAATGTTTTTTTAATTCATGGAATTATATGTTAGAATATAAATAATTTTACTTCATTTTATACTTAGATGTAATAAACGATAATAGCTGTTAAATTACTATTTAATAATAAAATACTGCTGCACTTTTGCATTGTGGAATTTAACTTTAATTGGCAATCGAAAATTCCAGTACAAAGTTTTTCATGTATTGTTATATATACTTGAACTTGGTGTTTATTCTGAAAGTTTTTTTTTTTTTTTTTTTTTTTTGCTTTGTATATATTTATTGGCCATGAAAATTTCCTTTAGATTGAAAGAATTGTATTTCTGTTTAGAACATGGGAAACCTTAGAAAAATAAAACTGTAGTTTTATTTTAGAATCAGTTTTATTATGTTTTGCACAACATAAATGTCTCCCACACTTAATTATCACACACAATTGCACATTAAATAAAAACATAGTTGCAGTATTCAAAATAGATATTATTGCTAGCTCACATTTGTTTTCAAAATTGTACTAACTGCTAATCTCAATTCTAAGATGACTTTTTTTCTCCTCAATTTAATGCTGATATCTTACTTTGTCTAGATTTTTTTTAATGTTTCAAGTTAATAAAATTTATCTCTAAGTATTAAAAAAAATTGCTGATAATTTTGCCATGTTAATTACACAGTTCATTCAATCGTGTCTCTCTCTCTCATTTAATTTTGGCTCTTTAATATATCTGGTAAGATCTTATATCAGTTTTGTTCCATTTTGTGGGTAGGAGAAGGGTTTACATTGCAACATTCGTATTTTGTAATAGAAAAAAAATAATTTGCTGTTAGTTTTATGTCTGATATATTTTAAATTACAAACTTAATGTACTAGTTTAGTACACTAAGTACATTGCCTGTTTTAGTAAGTACTGGCAGTTTAGTTTAACAATAACTTAGTGTACTAGTTCAAGAACTATCTACAAAATTTCATTGTAATATATTTAGCAACATACAATAATAATTGTTCTGTAATAATTAATTTTCTTTGCACTTTAAAAAAAATTAAATAGTATTTCTTTTCTTCAACTATCTGTAACTGTAAAAATAATGTGCAATTGCTAAAAGACTACATTTTATATCAATTTTACTATCTCATTAAAAGTTCTTGGATGCAGATTTTTGGGGGAGGCAGAGATAATTTTAAAAATAGGCAATAATTATGTTTAATTGTATGTCCTTTCTAGGGCCGTAGGAAGTATGCTTCCCACCAAATTTATCAATCTTTGTATGAATTTATGTAGGTTGGCATAAGTTCTGACAAATTTTTTTAGAAAGACAGAAACTTTGATGCTTTAGTTCTTTATCTTACACAAAATGATGTGTCTTGATTTGATACTTAATTATTAATTAATCAAATTAAATTTATCTAATAAGCTAAATGAATCCTTTTTCTTATTCTAAGCCTAAAAATATTTTAACATAATATGACTAGAAAAAAATAGCTCTTTAAAGGGTTAAATAAATATTTCCATTAGTTTATAGATTTTTTTTTTTTTCGAAACAGCTTTGGATGCATATTGTCTGTTGATGATATATGAAAAAATATATCCAGTTTTGAAGAAACATGGACTTGATTTAAATAAAGTTCTGCAAACAAAACAGACTCCTTTCAAGGCCCAAAAATCCAAACCAGTAAGCTCAGTTACATTTTCTGATAATTAGAAAAGATTGGTTTTAGAAATGTACTGTTTTATTTAATTATGACTCTTCAGATTTCTTATGTATTGTGCTTATAAATTGTAAACTTCACATTTTTTGTCCTATGTTAAAAAAATTAATAGGTATTTAACTTTTATTTGAGAATACCATTTGGTATTTTTGTTTTTAAAGGTTTAGATGTTTGTCTAAAATATTCTTTTTAGAGATGTTTGTTGTTATTGCTTTTTTTATCTTTTTTTCTTATGATATAGAAAATTGTGTTAAAAGAATCACTAATTACATTCTCCTTTTACCTAGTGTAAATCTAAATCAATGGTTTTTTTTTTTTTCAAAAATTGTCATTTTAAAGAAACTGATTATCTAAAAGAACTGGTAATAATCAAAACTCAAAATTCAGAGCATTTTATGCATTACTCTAGTGAGCAAATGGGGTTATGCATCTCTGGTAAACATAAAAAAAATTGCAAAAGTTTAAATAAGAAATGTATTATATTCTGTATCTGAGTGGTTGTTTATAACAAACAAACAAAATGTGTCCTTTGCTTATTTATTAAAATTTAGTTGTGTGAATTTTTTTCTTTGTTTTTTATGATTTTTAACTTTTTGTTAATCTGTGTAAGAATGATCTTGTTATGTCAGAGTTTCTTTCATAACAGAATCATTTTAATCTTCCCAAAGAAAAATATTATAAACATATTCACTTTTTTTTTTTTGAAAATATTCCTTTAACTCTACAATGCATTGTATTGCTATTTAGCTACATGTTTTTATTTCCATTTAAGCACCTCACATATATGTTCCAAAGGACAACAATGAGTCATGAGTTATGTTAGAGTTTCTTTCATAACAGAATCATTTGAATCTTCCCCCCCCCCAAAAAAAATATTTTATACATATTCTCCTTTTTTTTTAATTCATTGTATAGCTATTTAGCTACATTTTTTTATTTCCATTTATGTGCTTCACATATCTGTTCCAAAGGGCAACAATGAGTCATGAGTTATGTTAGAGTTTCTTTCATAACAGAATCATTTAAATTTTCCCAAAAAAAATATTCTTTTTTTTTTTTTTTTTAATTCCTTTAATCTCACAATTCATTGTATAGCTATTTAACTACATGTTTTTATTTCCGTTTATGTGCTTCACATATCTGTTCCAAAGGGCAACAATGAGTGTTTGGATATTCTCATTTAAATGCTCTTTGATAAACTTTTGTAGGAAAGACTGATATATGGTAATAGTGATAATAAAATTAGAATTAAACTAGATGCGTGAAAAAATGGCTAGATGGCTGTTGTATGAATAGTTCTATTATTAAAAATAATATCAAAATATTTTCCTTTTTGCATTGTAAAAAAATATATTGGGGAAAAGAAACATTTATTTATATTGCAGGATTGTTACAATGTGATTTATATCAGAGATATTCTTCATAATTTAGCCATTTGATACATTTTCATTTTTTTAAATTTCATAAAAAATATTTCATTTTTTTAATAATTTTTCTGTGTTATGTGCAAATATTCAAAACATATTTTTTCTTGTAAAATTTTTTAAAATCATGTATTTTAGAGTTAATCATGCATCGCTGAATAAATTTATGGGTATGAGTCAGTATGTTTGGGTTTCCATATCTCTGAAATTTTTTATATGCAGAGTTGAATTATTCTACATCATCCTTTTATTGTTTGTAGGATAAACAATGTGTGTGTGTGTGTATTTATGAAGCCATAAAAAATTTTTTTAGTGTGATTGTAATTTTTTTAGTAATTACATTAAATTTTCATTTTTTAAAATACTAGTTTGCGATTCAACATAATTGTTTAGGCTGTTATTTCCCTTTTAGGAATTAAAGTAAATATCACAGTATTAGTGTATATATGAATTTTCACTTCATTTCAACTTTAATAAATTTCAATATATATGCGCAATATTTTGTTGATAGTTGTTACATTATCCTCAATTTTTATTTTTCATTTTTTTTTCGAAATTATAGGTAGTTCAATCAAAGCTTTCAAATGAACCTTTGGCTATCAAAGATTTTAAGATTGTTGTTGACACTACTGTTGGCGGTGTCACAAAATATCTGCGACTGTTAGGAGCTGATGTTGTAACTTTGGATGAAGGAGATGATCATATGCGTGCTGTACAGGTGAGTTGAACAGGTTGAAAGCATGAGTGTTATTTAATAGCAAATTGTATTTGTTTTCTGTGTCTTCCCAAATTAAAATTTATGCACAACTATCATCATAGTGTTATTTATAATCAGTGTCAGGTTGATTAGCAGGAAAAGTTCTACAATCATCGTTCCCATCAAATGTCTTGAAAATATCTTTCACGTATTTAAATAATTTGGTAAAAAAATTGAAACTCAATATATCAAATTTGAAGACTTCTGGGGGAAAAAAATTGTGATTCATAGAAAAACACAATCAAATATATTACATAAGTTTTCCTATTTTATCAAAGCAAGTTCTTTGGAAGGAGAAAAGAGTCAAGTGTAGTTTAGAAGATGATAAAATGAGCTTATTCATGCCCATAATTTATTGCCTATTACAGAGAATAATTTCCAAAATACTTCCACCAATTCAGTTTACTAGAACTGTTAGTTCAGCAACCATATGCCAAAAATGGACTGAAACTTTTAATTTGAGACCTGTTAGTGTACTTATTACATGTCTACTATTGTCTGAGAGCATCTTGGTTTGTAGATATTTATAGAATATTTCATACTTTATATAACTTTATTTATTTTCTGACAGAGTTTTGACATCATTTATATCAATAGAGAAATGGATGTTGATTTGGA
>JAPMOR010103271.1:0-35304 GCA_026543865.1 Argiope aurantia
TTTGAAAACTTTAAAAGAAAAACACCTACTGGGATTTTTCGCTACTCCGAAGTTTCCAGTTTATGTAGCTGCCTCACGATTTAACTCTTTGATGCACACAATTTAAAAGAAAATAAAAATCATTCTCATTGCAGATTTTTTTTACTATAAAAAATTGGAGAAATATTTATATTGATTATTTAACAAAAAATATAAATCAAAATAAGAATGAAAAAAATGACAAGTTCTTCTTTACAGGGTGATATATATATATATATTCCACCAGTTCACAGCTTCAAAAGTAGTATAAAATATCAAGTAATTTGTTTTTAGTTATAAAACAATTTATCCAGTCATAATAAAAAAGCACATATCGTTTTGAATGACAAAAATTCATTGCATCACACAGTGCGTCACCCTTAATCACAACAGCACACACAACTTATAGAAGCGTTTAACTAAATATGCATTAAACAACAAAATGCATATGACACAAAACTTAAATATGCATTTACCGTTGGTGCATAGCATATTAACTGTATAACAATTAGCAACTTTCCTAAATGGGTTAAAATATATCCCACCATCCGTAACAGTTTTTAACCCACCTGGTACCAAACAGTTTACAAACTTTACATTGGAAGATTCTAGAATGGATTCTAGTATTTAAAAATTTTTTGCCAATTCTCGAGTGTCTCATTGTTTGAGAACAAATTTCTATAAATATATGTCTCTTATATGATGGCGCATTCAATGCCCTGATAATTACAGTTTGATATTGGTGATGTTATTGATTGAACGTTTGATTTGGTTATGATGGTGTTGTTATTATCATACCCAAAAGCTTCATTCGCTTTATTATTACCATACCCGACATGATATACAATGACAGCGGGCTTCAGTTCTTTGTTCCATCTTTTCATTTTTGAATATCTTCTAGTGACAATCTCCCCCCGCCCTTCCGTGCCAATAACCATTCTTCTGTTAGTATTATTAATTTATTATTTTTAACTAATAATATTTCAGATATAGATTAACTTAGCGCAATTAAATTAGTCAAATTAACTATGTAACATTAATAGAATTAATTTTCAATTTTATTTTACTTTACAACAAAGGCTGAAAATCTTTGCATTAACTTTTAGCGGTAGTTAAAAATTACTCATCATGACAATTAGATATTTTAAAAAAAGGAGAATTTCATTATTGTGCAGTTTTATAGATTTAAAAAAAAAGTGCTCAAGCAATGACAGATATAATTCTATGTCTGGATCTACTTCAAGTTTATTACGATATTTGACATTATTATACATTAAGTCAAGTATATTCTATTTAAAAGATCTATTCTCGTAATAGGTATTAAATATTTTATTGTTTTGGCGCCAAAGACACTTTTTTCACTGTCATGCTTTCGAACTTATATAATTTTCTCTTTTCACACTTAATTGAAAAAAGAAAATTCTACACTTCTTTTTTTTCTTTCGTATACGAAGTATACAATGTAATCTCCGAAAAAGCTGCCCACTCATAGAAGAATTTATAATATTTTTAAAACGTTGCAATTTACCGCAAATTAATAAGTGAAAATAAAATTTGCTTATATATGTTTGTTGGAAAATAAATATTCTTCCTTCACCTTTCATCTCACTCCCATTTTGGTGAAATCAGTCGACCGACGCATGCGCAGAAGGAAAATCCTTCCGTTTCTGAAAGCGGGCAGTATTTCAAATTTTACTTTATCCGTCGTTTTTTTTTTTTTTTTCAGATAAATTATCTGTGCATTTCCATTTCTTCTTCTCCTTTATTCTATAGAAGCACATGAGATGCATTAAGTATAGATGAATAAAAAGAATAAATCATTTAGTTAGAAATAGCCTAAGTTTTTAATTTTTACATTATTTTTACGTGTAGTGTAATCCCTCTGAAAAATAACCACGTAACATGTAATTTGCTTGAGGGATTTTCCATTATCTTCTCAGAATAAAATAAATTTTTCTTTCTCCACCAAAATGTAGATAAATGTTTTCATATACATTTTTTCTTTCTATGAAAACTAAAAACTCTTAATTAATAGATTGTAAAATTGAATCAAACCATGGATTATTCTCGTTTTTATTCACTTCATAATCCTGACGGAAAGAGATATAAATTTCTAAAAAAGCTGTAACAGTTTAATGAAATTGTAGATTGATTTTGCAATTAATTACATAAAAATATCATACATACATAAGTATTTGAAAATAAAGTTGGGAATAAATAGAGGAGCCAGCAAATCAGATGCAATGTTGCGTAAAACAATAGCTTTAGATTCTCTAAAACAGTTTTGCCTCTTTTAAAGACTCTTTATTGCCCACCTAAGTAAATTATCAAAAAATAAATGGAAATTTCATGCTAAAACAAATCGGAATTTAATGCAAATAAGCATTTATTTTCTATTATTACTTATTTATTTATGATAAGACGGCTCAAAATTATATTTAAAGTTTTGTTTCTATTCACCCAATTCATGTTTTGCGAAAAATGACATGTTCGCTTGGCGAATTTGCTGCAAAATTTGATGCGGATTTACAATTTTGATTCAAACTAAATTTCACTTACACAGATCGTTGCGTTTTTAAGTTATTGCGCTCTCATACGGATGAACAGTCGGACAGATGTTCGTCATTTCACAAACGCATTTTACTTTCTCGTATAAAAAAAGTATTGTAAACGTCAAAAAATTTGAGCTCGAGATTTTGTCGGATCTCCACATTTTAAAGACTCTTGAATTAAAAAAACTCATTTTCAGAGAATGTCTATCTATCCGTCTGTATCAAAGATAACTCCAAAACTGTTTGAGCTGGACGTATGAAATTTGGTATATGATCTTTATGCCAAATTTGTGGATTGCCAACAAATTGTGAAAAAAAATCTATCCAACAGGAGCCTGTCTGTCCGGTTGTTATCTATAGTGTAGACACCTATCAAATTTTGAGCCCATTTCAACGAGGGATTCACCATTTGTTGGTCTGTACTGTCAGAAGCATGTAAACACAATAATTCAAACACAAATTACCCAAATATATCAAATTTGGCATGTGGTTTTAAGACTGTAATTATAGTTTTGTGCAAAATTTGATGTCAATCAGTTGGGAGAAAATGCATTTAAAGTACAAAAAGTACCTTTATTAGAGAGTATGCGAGAAAGTTTTGGGGAGACAACTCCCCCTGGTTCGAACTAAGAAAACTCTGACACGGAGAAGAATACTTGAAAAAGGCAAAAGAAATCTCGGATTGAATTTCTCTACATGCTGACATAATTAAAGAAAAAAAAGAAAAGAAGAGTAAAATATAAAAGTTAATATAATCTCAGAATTATAAGACACATTAAAAATGACACGAATAAAATTATGAAATAAATCTAAACTTTATCACGTCGTTTCATTGGATAATAGCTTGTTCTAAGATTTATTCTGCATATATCTACGGAAGATTACAGGTAAAAGTAATGCGACATTATTAATACCTCTCTCTTAGTATAATCACTTGCATTTTCACTAGCCGAAGCGTATTATAACCGAAGTACACAAATTGTGAGAAAGCCGTTAGAGAAAATGATGAATGTCCACCTGAGAAAATGAGACATCCCCTCTATCAATAGAACGAGAAAAAAAATCATAATAGGTTTTAATAACCTCCCTCCTCTGTTTTCCCGGTTAAATTGCTATGTACACCACTCGACAAAGTCTACGGAGATTTTCCCGTACGATAGCGGACGTGATGCCACGGGGAAAAAAATCGTATCAACTTCCTGCGGAAATATTGCCACACTCAGACGATTCTTCTCCCCTTACGGAGCATGAAGGATTACAGTTTGTCACGTGATGGGGATGATCAGGAATACATCTCCTCGAACTCCTTCTGCCGGTCAGTCTAACGGGTTGTTTGAGCGGCATGCATGCGTTGGTGAAGAAAAAATTGATGTAGTGCGCATGTCTGGATTGAGTGATTTGGTTATTTATGCCGTTTTTCGACTTCGAATTTTTTAATGATATTATGGGGAAAAAAAATGATTCAACTTTACTGTGAAGCTATAAGCTTTCATTTTATTTACACATTTATTTTTTTATTTGCATTTTTGCTTAATATATATTCAAATGATTCAAGTAAAACAAATGAATCAATCGAGTAGACAGTACATTTAGTAGACATAAAAAATGATAACTCATGCAGATAGAAAAAGAGAGATACAAAATAATTTTAAAGTTCAATCTTGCAGTTGAAACCTTGAAAATATTTTCTATCATGATTTTCCGAAAATATCCTAGATTTAAACCGAATTATTGTGATTATCATCCTAAGACCCAAATTCATGAAAAACGACAAGAATTTTGTTGATTTAAGTTTTTAAGAATATTCTGTCTGTCAAAGGACGCTTTGGTATTAGTACTGTCTATACATTTTGGACTCTAAATTTCACAAAAATTTTCTGCTTAGGCATACTGTCAAGAGCTAAGGTAAGCAATCCAATTTAATAGAGAAAGTTATTTCCTTATTTAATGAAGTTAATGAAATATTCATAAGCTAAATCAAGTCTAAAAAGCGGTAAACGGTTTCGGAAAAAATTATAAATTCCTTATACCATATTTTTTCTCAGCAATTACTTTTGTGCCCGAACTTCCTAATTGTATACGAACTTATAACAAAGCTTAATAATCAACGAGAACTATCCTTGCCTTATTTAAAATCACATTTTTTATTCATTTAAAAAAATCAGCTGGAATAGTCTCCCGAAACATTCTCGCATGCCCTCTAATAAAATTGTCATGCCAAAGATAGCCTTACATCCCTGTGGCATATAACAGTTACAAAATATTAACGTTTGGCGAGAATTTAGCATTTTTTATTAATGCATTTTTTTTATCCTTGGCGAGATAATTGGTGTTTCATCTCAGGCATGCGTTAATAGTATCCGAAAGTCGAATTTGTGTTTTAGATATGTATTTTTCAACCGATTGAAACAAAAATGTAGCACAAAAAATGCACTTATAGTCACAAAATTCCATATCAAATTTGATATATTTGATTATATTAAGTTGCGTTTTTGAATTATCACGTTTGTATGTTTCTGAAAGCACAACCCGACAGACAGTTAACCCATAGAGGTATTTGGCTTAAAATCTGACAACTGTCTACACTATAAATGTTAAATCTGTGTACCAAATTTTATACATCCAGCTCTCGTCAGTATGTAGCTGTCGTGCTTCATTTTATCAACATATATTAGAACAGCAAGACAAACGAACTTTCTTTGAACAGATTTTACTCATAATTTCCTAAAAACCTGCACATTTGGTGTAAAGACCATATTACCAAATTTCAATCGTCCAGCTCAAAGCATTTTTGAGTTATCTTTGTCACTGACAGAAAGACAGGCGGCCATCTTTTAAAAGTGTCTTTTTCGAACTCAGGGAGATCTAAAACGTGGAGATTTGTCAAAATCTCGAGTTCGATTTTTTTTTTTTGACAATTACCATACTTTCTAATATACTGCGTATACAAGAAAATAAAAAGAAAGAATGAAATATCGAATTTATAAAAAAAGGACTATTTAAAATCAGTGCACAAATGCTTCTATTTCCTGAAATTCCTTTAAAAGTGTTTTTGATATTTTAAATAAAAGAATGAATAAAAGAAATAAACTAAAATTATTCATCTGCGGATATGAATGCCATTCCAATTAATATTTCACTTCAGTTCTAATTAACTGTAAAATTTGGGATTAAATTAAAATTTCTCTCCTTCCACTTAAGAAATTAATGCCAGTTTTAATTCGAAATTCCTTTTTAATTTTTAAATTACTCATTTAGTTTTTAAAATAGCATTAATTAAACATTTTTACACAAATGTTGTAATGCACCTATATATATATATATATATATATATATATATATTAATAAATAAAATAAAATATTTACAAACATACAATTTATTATAAAACTCAAAGAGGACTACAAAATGTTTATTTAATTACAGTATTTTTAAAATTCTCTAATATTAATGAGATTATTGAAATTGTAATTGCAATTTTTAAAAGTTCTTGATAACCTGATTCCAAATGGGATGTACTGATTATAATTCACTGTTTTGAATTACTCAGCTATTGTTTCAAATTTTCTAAGTGGGTCTCGTCTGATCTATGGGTCACAACCCATCATTATTATAAATTTAATTGGAAATTAATATGTTGCTAAATGAGTCTCCAAAATGTTTCCATTTTATTAAAAAAAATCCCTCTTTTAAAAATGCCATTCTTTTTTGTTATTTTCGTTTTTTTTTCAATCTATTTGAACATGATAATTTAAACCTCGATATGAAATCATAAATTCAGGAAAGCAAGCCCCATAAATTGCGAATAATTGCAGCAATACAGCAGCCAATAATAACAACATAATTTGACATCACAGGCATGCGTATCATTGCAGCTTTTACTCCGTTTGTATTATCGTGACAAACAAAGGGAGAGGGGGGGGAGCAAATTTATCAACACTGCATTGAAAGAAATCTTACTTTTTATTAATTTACTTTTGCTTATTTCATTTTTACATTTAATATTTATTTTTATCATTCGGCACAAAAGCGGAGTCCCGATTCTCCAGAGTGCAGCTGCTTCAAGAAGTGTCACGCCATTCTGTGTGTTGACAGAGGAAAAATGATACACACAATCGACGAGCGAGGCTTTCGTGCCGCTCTTATGTGTGGAATGCCGCATGCAAATGGAATCGGGTTCTAGTTATGTGTTGTGCAGCAGAGATGAGAGCGACAGCGTTTCCCTGGAGCAAATCGATTTATACTTTCTTCTTTATGAAAAGAGAAAATGTATGTTAAAAAAAACCAACTTCCAAAATGTCTATGACTCTTCACTTTTAAATTTTCTTGAGTCCGAAAAACCCATTCTTTCTTTTCCGTATTTTATATGTTGCCATTAAAACTCGAAAAACGTTAATGTGCTAGTCTGGAGATTAACTGATTTGCTCCATTAAAGTGCAGAATCGAGAGTTTTCCGCATTTTTACTAGGTAATGTGCACATTAGCGGCTTCCATATCGTTATAGTTCAAAAATTGTTACTCTCATTTTCTTTCCCTACTCCTTTCCGGGCCGTATTACAAAAATATGACTCCAAATCTAAATGTATCGCAAACAGGTATGCGTGTCGCAAAAATCACTTGTTATGCAACTCAAAGTGTCAACAATGTCATAATAATAAGTGAGCATAATTTTATCATATATTTCGCAAATTCATTTCCAAAGTTGTAACCGTTTGATTCTTTGTATTATAGTTTTTGAATTGATTGATGATTGATTCTATCAATGTGAATCAGCGTGGTTGTTTGCTCGATTGCATTAACGTGATTCCTTAATTTGATTAGTTTGGTTATGCTAACGTACCGTTTTTTTAAAGCAACGCTAGGACTATTTTGAGCCGGACCTCGTAATTTTGAACCACTATCATATGACGAGGATGAAACCGGAGCTGGTACCCCCTCTCCAAACTTCCACACCACACGAACGGCAGCCCGTTTGGTCCCGACGGATTTAATGTGTACCACACCAGCTTACACAACGGTTCTTTGGTGGAATCGGGTCTTGAATCTGAAATCCTCCGGTTTTGAAGCCGAGACTTTACCACCAGGCCACCGTAACCCTTGTCATTCCTTAGAAGTCGAAAAATAAATAAATAATATTATGTTAATTTCCTTGCTATAATATTTTAAACCGTTTCATTCTTTGTATTGAAATTTTTCAATTGATTAATGATTGATTCTATCTATTGTTCGATTGTGTTAACTTGTTTTTTAAATATAAAAAAATAAATAAATAAAATTTAATTTCAGCGAACAGAAACGTTTTGCTGTTATTCCAGCAAATATCATATTTTCACTTAAACGAGTGCCTAGTAGATAATGTGCACATTAACGAGTGTCTAATAGGTAATCTGCAGATTATCTAGATAACTCTCAGATTACCTCTAGGTAATTTGAAATATAAAACAATTTTAACGGGAAAATGAAACAATTTATTGAGTTGTTCGGAAAGTAATTTCGGTTTTTTTTTTTTTTTTTTTTTTTTGGAAAGGAAAGACAGTTTTCGTATAATAAACAAATACTTTATTAAATTATATATTGGCCGTTCTGGTCCAACACCTTTTGCCATCTTTCTGGTAGTAGCATCCTTCCACGCTCATAAAATTTTTGGCCAAAAAACTGATCGAGGTGATTTTTGACCTCCTCATTTGAGGTGAAGGTTTTACCGCCTAAAAAATTTAGCGAACCAGCTCTGACACTGGCGTACTGTCAACACACCTTCTCCATACACATCGGTCCATTTCTTTTTGGCTTGAACAGCATTTTTATCCTTTCTGTAGTAAAACAGTAAGATATGTCGAAAATGCTGCTTATTGCTCTCCATATTTAAAAGGGTACCAACCAAAAACTACTGCGTAGAATTAATTGGAATTTTTCACACACAAACCTTGCTATATGAGCTCTCAAAGCATATAAAAATTATACGGCTTAAATGTGAAGTTGGGTGCAAAAAAATACAATTAAATCCTCTGTCAGGAAAAAACGAAATTACTTTCAGAACAACCCAACAGCTAGCCAATCCACATTTTAATGGATAACCCTAATTAATGTGCAGATTAGCTAGCTAATCAGATTAACTAGAGTTTATAGATTAATTGATTTCTGCACTTTAGCGGTAACATATATAAAAGGAAAGTATTGTAATTGTCAAAAAATTGCAACTCTATATTTTACCAAATAGCCCAATTTCAGACCTTTCTGATTCCAAAAGACGCATATTTGGAACTATATTTATCTCTAGGATCACGATAGTTCAAAAATGCTTTGAGCTAAGCTGATGAAATTTGATATGTTGCCTTTACACTGGCTTTGTAGATTTGAATCAGAATTTGAGATTTATGCTATCCGTTGACAAAAAATATATCCTTCTGACCGACTGAAAGTGAGCGTGACATTATAAAAAACTAGATCAAATTTGATACAGAATTTTAGCATTTGCATTCGCTACATTTCAGTTCAGTATTTGTTCTGTTAGTGTCAATTTGTATCAAATGTCGATCCAATCCATCAAGGGTCGCAGGCAAGTGAACGCAATAACTCAAAAATGCAACGATTTAGATTAATGAAATTTAGTGTGTGATCTCGTACAGCTGACAGAAACTAAAGGGAAATGCATAGTAAAATTAAAAAAGCGGGGTGGTGAAGTGAAGCAAAAAATACTATTGAATATTGAAATTCAAATAAAAAATTAATTTGATGAAGGTGCTATTAAAACCAGATTATATTAGATATTTCATTAAAAATTTTAGCTATCATTAGTTCCAGGGAATCAACTGGTCGCCAAAGACGACTAGTTGTTTCAGAAAGCAAATTCACTTATCAAAAATATTGTTAGGAGATTCTTCTATGACGAATATGAAAATTGTACTTTGAATTTTGGTAGTTAGCAGTGCGGAATAATTTGTTATGTGTAGCGAAAATAATTTAATGTCTGCGATGTAAAAAAAAGGCATTTGATTAAATTAATCGTGGTTAGAAGAAGATAATAATAATATTATAAATGTAAGCATAGCCAGAACAGAAAATTAACTGATAACCATGCGTTTGAACATAAAACGCATACATGACATATAGTAATATTGTGTTTTCTTTTTTCTTATAAAATATACAAGAAAATATAAAGAGTTGCTTTACTTGAATTTGAAAACTTATGAAAAAAATGTCTAAAAGTTTAATTTCGAAACTTTTTAAATTATAAACTCTTAAAAATAATTTTTAAATTCAAACTCAGTTTATAATAAATCAGTCAATATATAATTCAAAACTTTTTAAATTATAAAAGTTTTAAAAATACTCTTTATAATCATGGAAAGAAAATTAAAGTGGAAATAATAATATATATATATATATTCAATTATTATCAAACATATTATATGCTTCATTCTTATTTTTTTTTTCAATTTTCAGTTTTAATTTTTCGATTTATTGTTTAAATTACCTTTGTATTACGTTTAATTATTTTGAAATTGAAAATTTTTTTATAAATGAAGTACTTGACAACTTCAAATCATTAAAGAACTATTTAATCATATATTTTTCAAATACTCGATTACATTTGAAATGTTCCTGAGAGAGTTTTTCAACATTATTTAAAAAAAAAACATTTTCCATTAATTTAATATCTAATTGCTTCATTTCCTTCTTTGCACACTTCCTGATTTTTTTTGAAATTATCAGAAAAATGATTTATTTCTTAATGAAATAATTATTACTTACCGTTACCATCAACATGTCTGACTTCACAAAGTACCAAACGATTGCTGAGTTGAAGTTTTTTTCTTTTCTTTTTTTTAATGCTCTTTTAATTCGTGCTCGTGGTTTAGGTTGCAAACGACAATAGGCGGAACAAAGACGGAAGGGGGGGGGGGTGACGGAGCAGGTGGAACGCGAGGGATCGAAAGTAGCAATTAGTCTGTTAGACAATTTTGTCATCCGTCAAAAGAAAAAGAAAGCATATATATGAACTACGGTATCGGAGAACCCTTTATTTGCGAATTTCATCTGTAATTATGACGGGTTATACTTTCCTATCAACTAGCTTTACAATCGCCAGTTCTTTATGAAAAGTTTGCATAATATAATTGTTTCCTATTACACCGCGGCGTTTTACTATCATTATGTGATCATCTTTTTCATGTGAAGTTGTAGAGACAATTATATTGACTCATTATATCTTGACAAAATAAATTATACGGTTCTTTAGGATGCAAAGTGAAATGGTCAGATAAACCTTGCTGATTTGCAGCTGTTTTTAATCTCAAAGTATTAACAGTTGGTCAAAAAGTTACCGAAAACGGGAACGGATGTTATTCATTTTTCATCCATGTGATGTCTAGGTTAATAGTTTGGGCTTTTGTCTAAATTGAAACATAGTTAACCATTATTACCTTTTAACACTATTTTTTCAAGAAAGCTTGGTTCTGGATAGTAAATAAAGGAAATGTTCTCTTCTTAACTTTTTCATATGATTACACAATATGACGGGTTTTGAATTCTTTCTGTAGTGAGATCTACAATTTTGGTGTGAATGGGACATCCGAATTTCATTTATTTGAGGTTAGTGACTACTATTCATTTATTTGAGGTTGAAAAGTCGGATCTTTTTGAGAAAATATTATTATATTTTTTTATTTAATGCAACTAATATATAGACAATTTTCTTTGTAAAACCATTTGTTTCCAAATCCATTTTTTGAAAAGCGTTATTTCTTGAAGTTCATTTAGCGTTATTTCTTGAAATACTAATCTTTAGTAGAATTTTCTTATAAAAAACCTCATAAATTAAAATCTAATTTATATTTATTTTGTTTAAATTTGGTCTAATAATTTTTTAATATGCTCTACAGTTCCTAAACTAGAAAATAATTAATTTATTCTTTTAGAATTATTCTAGTTGTTTTCAATGATCTAAAATGCGAAAAAATTTAAATTTTCATTTTATTTATCAGTTGAAAAATAATATTTAAAGAGTGAATAGAAACACGACTAATTTCTTTAGTTCCGAAATATTAGGAAATACATTTTTAAGTTATCAATGAAATTTTAAATAAATAATTTTATAAACCTCAAAACTAAACGATTTGTGTTTTATACCTCTTTGTATCTTTAATTTTTTTCCACTAAAAGAACTGTCATTTAACTGGTATATTCTAGTTTCATCGATGTTTTTTCAGTCTTTTTTCATACAAAAATTCCAAAATATACTTATTTTAGAGATTTGTTTTTCACAAAATTCCTTCAGAACGAACTCTAAGACACTATATTTTCGAATTAGCGCACTCACATGTACATGAATAGACAGACAAACATTCAATAGAAAAAAATTTGATTTCAAATTTGGATTTTTTATGCTAAAGCTGCACACCAAATTTCCGTTTTGAGTAATCGCGTTCACCGGCAGATAGAAATTTAGAAAACGGAATTTATTTAACAAATTCGATGCAGTCTGCTCACTACGTTCAATACAGGCTGCACGAATTACGGTGCCAGATGGAGCAGATGACGGGCATATGGTTTCCTAGTGACAATTTCATATGTCTTAACTGACCATAACCAGAAACAAACTGACCAGCTAACGCGAATTTCTTTAAGAATGCCCAATGCAGAAAGCGATGCTCGTCCAGTGACAAAACAATCCGGCGGTCACCCATCGGAAGGCCTTCCGATTAATTTCCAAGCGACCACACCCGGACGATCCGGCCGAACAGCAAACAGAGCGCGTTGCCCGGACGACCGGATGGCCATTACTCAGATGACGTCATGGTCTTACATGATCACTCCCGCTGTACGTGATAATAACGCGATGGTCAATCGGATCATTTTCCAATAGAGTAGTCCGGGGTTGCCCGCGTACCTACGCTAATGTAATTGAAGCCTAGGTCTGGGCCTGCCATTAGCAGGGCGAGTGGCGCAAGTCGTCTAATTGGGCCGATCGCCTCGGCAGGGTCCACTTATGCAAATTAAGGTTTTGTAACCCATTAAGTGGGCCCGAAGTGCTGAAACGTGTATGAAGTCAACTGACCCCAAGGCATGTGTCAGTTGTCCATTAAATGCAGCAGGCCATTGAAACTGTTTGCTGCGTTTATCAACAGAGCGTGAACAGTTCTCGAAAAGCTAAAATCTAATATTAACATTTGAATCCGACTGCCGTTAAATTCTGCACTATACGAAGATGTACTGTATTTAAGAAGTGACATATCCATAGTTGTAATATTTATGCCTTGCATAACAAAAGTATTGCTTGATGTGAAAATTAGATATGGGCATTTTTTTTCATGCTTTAAAATTTTTGTAAATACGAAGGACTAGTCTTAGAATACAAGGGCTTTTATGTGTGTTTCCTTTTAAAGAAATAACTTCTTCAGTTAGGCATTAAATGTTGGAAAATTTAAACATACAAATTTCATAAACATAGAAATGGTAGAAAGGAACACTGCGTAAGTGGTTATAATTAAAGAATAAGCGGACCTGGAAGAGTTAAAATTTATTGAAACACAAAACCTTTTTACTAAAATTTCTGACATATAATAATTATAATAAAATATAATTGCTGAAATATAATATAATATATATATAATATAATTAAATTAAATAAATATAGTGTCATTGTAAGATTTTCGGATTTTTTTTTCTGTAAAACATTTCCGAATTACTTGCTTAATATCAATGTCTGACAAATAGTGACATTCTCAAAGCTTTCTTCAGTTCACCAAATACCATAAAATCACAGGGGAAAAGGTCCAGGCTGCAAGGATCATCGTAATAGTTTATTCTAAATGATCTACGAGAAAAACAATCCTACTGGAAGATTTTATTTATTGCTGCGATATACCAATATAAATAAGTGAAATTATATTTCTTTTAAATATTTCTCACCTTAAAAAAGTGTAAAGCTTGACACGAGACTGTTTGAAGAAGTAACGTTAATCTATATTTGCTTATGCATTCTGCTTCAACTATCCATTGTTCCATCTTTCACAGAAGCGAAAAAACTAATTTGAACAGCTTTTCAGCTTTATTGTATCCTTCTTTCATTACCGATTACATATATTATCCAAATCTGTGCGAGGCTTTTTCATTGTTTGTTTTTTGATAAATGGGAAAATAATTAAGCGTTTCTAGAGTAGATCGGGCATGGCACTATTATCTTATAATAACTCAAATTTCCCGATTTGAAGTGTAGAAAATTTGATTACTTTTAAACTTAAAATCTACTGTTTTTATTATAGTAAATTTGAATTTTTATTGTTCTAGATTAAGTGGATTATTTCGAACAAGCATTGGCCTACTGTATGCTAGGTTGGACCCTTATTTCGTGTGTGATCGTGAAGCCCTGCCCTAGTTAGATATTTTTTTTTCATTATTATTATGGCTCACTTTTAAGGAAATATTGTTTTAAATATGAAAAAGCAGGAAAATTGAGTTGACAAACAATTGTGCTGTAAACTTGTTGAGCAATTAATATTTTTTTTAAATGCAAATTACAAGAAAAAAAATTTAAAAGCGATATTCTACGCATAACAATAAATATAAGATCACATCCAACGCTAACCATTGTCCGTGCAATTTTAACAAAACCAAATCACTGCACGAGATCTTAATTTAATGTTTTTTTGTTGTTTTTTTCAAAAATTTCTCATTGTGTTAAACTTGAGACATGATCTTTGTGATATAAAATTTTCTTGCATTAATTAATGACAATTTTTTTACCTTTAAAAATAAACTAAATTATTTTTGTAAAATGTACTTAAATCAAGAAAATATAAGACAAAAGCTGGCGAAATTGGGCCAGTGGTTTGGGATGGGCGACTGATTCATATATTTTCCTTATTATTAGATAATGATTATTAGATAGAACTAATTTAATTAAATGATAATTTTGGATCAGTGATGCTATCTCACAGGAAATTTCAGTATACATTATGGTGAATTACAATATGCATTAAAAATTAAAAAAATAAAATAAATATAAATTTTAAAAAATTTGCGTCAGTAAAAATGCATTTTAAAACAAATCTTTTTATTAAATTTATTTTTATTTGACCTTTGTTTTTTAGCATAAGTAAAATTATTAAAATCAAACTATCACTTTTTAAAATTTTTTTTATCCTGATTTGGCAACAAATAAATATGTAATGGCTAGTATTTAAAAAATAAATTTAATCACATATGTAGATTATAAGAATCTAAAAAGAAAATAAGAGACAGTTCAAATTTGTCATAAAAAATCATTTTTATTTTTAATAGAAAATAAAGCCATATATCTTTTTATCATCGATAAAAAGAAAACTTTTATTGTTGTTACATACGCAACAGTTAAAAATTTTCCCCCTTTATTTAAACGTGTCAAAAAATGGAGCACGTTTTACAAATCTAACTCTCAATTCAAAACAGGTATTTATTCATTATCGGATTAAATATTCTTTTTTTTTTCATGAAGAGTTAAAACCTATATTTAAAAACTGAAATTTTTAACGCAAAAATAACCATTAAAAACTTCTTATTTTTCCTTTAACACAAAAATAATAACATTTTAAATGAACGGTGGGAAAAACAAACAAAATTGCAAACGAATGAAGTTTTTTTTTAAAAAAAATTGTTAAATCAATCACAAAAAAAGTAACGAAAAAGGAGAGAGAAATTAAGTGCGAAATAGGGGGAAAAAGTACATTATAATAATAATGGGGGGAAAAAATCAACTTCAACCAAAACGTTTTAACTCGATTGAAAAATAACAGAAAAGCACATCGAGATTACATGAGAGAAGAATCAACAATAAAAATAAGCATATTATGTAAATGAGCGCTATTAGTGTGCTAAAAGTTAGAAATACAAAAATAAACTCTTTTATTTTTTTTCCTACCTCCTCTTAGAATAAATAACACTTAACGAATTCGGTATTAAAAAAGAATAGAAAAGGGTAAAGAAAAATAAAATCAGGGATTTAAGAAAAGGGAGATAGAAAAAAAAAAAAGGAAGAAAAAAAGATTTGAATGAACGGATGAATGAGACGCAAGAATTGTTCTTGAAACAGCCATTACTTCGTGTTCTTTTTCACCTAATGGTGGTGCGCAGGCTAAAAACAATTTAATGCATCGGGGTTCGTTCACTAATGAAAAACGCACCCGGCAGACGCCTTCCGATCAGCAATTAAACATTCGCTTCCATAAAGAATTAAGGTTTTTGTTTGTTTGCTTACTTTTGGCAACGCCACAAAGTGAGTGAACTGGCTGACGATTTTCAAGAGCGGTGAAATAATTCCATTTGCATTTTTTTAATAGAACAGAATATAAAATGAATTCTTAATTGTGTGTTTATAATTTTAAAAAGCTTTATTAGTTATTTATTTTTAAAATCTGTTAGTTAATTTTTCTTATGATTTACCATTCTAAAGCTTCACGAAGTAACATTCTTTTTGCGAGTTTCTCACAGTCTGACACAAAAGATGTCACATATATCATATGGTAAAAAATAAATGTATCTACGTGTGATTCATCCACTGCCTTTTCCCCTGACAGATTGATACTATTATTTTTTTTTTCACATTTTTATGTTAAATGGCAAGAATCTATGAAATAATTATTATTGAAAAATGCAGTCAAACTCACATAGTAAGTGATTCGTATAGTGAGCAAAACAAAATGTAAAAAAATTGACTCACTTAAAGAGCGATGTTTCGCAAAACGAATGACGACGAGACATCTTGACGTCACATGCTGGATTGGTTTGTATTAGTTTCTGTCAAGCGCTTGTTTGAAGAGAACCCTTATATTTACATAGCGAAGAAGGATAAGAAGTTTTGGACGGATAGTGTTGTCGAACTCAACTCCGAGAAATTTGAACAATTGCCTGTAGAGCCTTAATAGAGAATTGTTGTCTTTGACCAAGATTTTTAGGCTAAAGATGGATAGCAACGATTTCAATCAGCTCGTAGAAAAACATAGACAGAATTACCAAACAGCTTTAAAGTTAAATTCTGTGTCTCAGCAGAAAGCTGCGGAAGAGATTTGATCAGGAGATGGAGAAATATTTGATGTAATGCAGCAACAACCAGTGAAATAAGGAAGGTGCTGAAAGTATGGGAAATTATTGCATTATATGTTGAGAATCGACAGTCTGAAAAGACATGAGCTTTGCGCATTGCAAATTTATTTAACGATAATGCTATGTCTCATTTTCACCAAATTTCAAGACAAAGCTGAAAATAAAGTTTTTAGACATTTTTTTTTTCTGAAAAAATCATGCAATATAAATGATAAATTACTTTATTATATATTTGTTTAAGCATCATTTTTTTTTCGGAATGAAATGCATTTTCCTATTTTACATGGATTCCTATAGGGAAAAAAAATTCCTATAGGGAAAGGACTAATTATACTCTTTAAACTAGGGTCTACTGTAATTCCTATGCAAGTTAAAAACTTTAATTACTCTTGCTTAATGTGTTATTTTTTTCACCGATTTTTACAATTTCTTAAAAATGATAATGAATTAATTTCTTAGTCGTGAATCAGAATGCACATGTTATTAAATAATACTTTAAAATCTATACATATTTTCACAGTGTAGTGATTGTTTTTGTACCGAACAGGCCAAAAATTTTGGAGTAGAGGGCACATATATGTGTGTTGGTTACTTTGGTAGCAAGGCTTATCTCTAATACATATTAATCAATATTCATATCGTAAAATAGTTTTTCTCACCTTTACTTATATGAATCGAATTTAAAATTTGAATGAGAAGCTGTGACAACTGTTATCGAAGAAAAATGATTCTGTAGTAAATTGGAAGGGTAGCTGTATTATATTCCAGTCAAAATGATTTTATTATAAATTTTATATTATAAATTTCAATACTGCCATCAAAATGGTAGTTAGCTCCAGTAATAAATATTACGATTTATTAAATGAATATTTGTCCTATTTTATATTCACTACTCAATTTTACTTTTATACAATATAAATAGACAGATAGATACAATTCAGAAGAGTTTTTTTCGTACTATATGTGGAACGAATACAAACTTCTGACTTCCCAAAAGGTTTTCGAACTCTTTGGAAACAATAATTTCCAAAATACGGCTTCAACAAAATTTCAAGGAAACAAATGTTTTGATAATTACAACATTTCTTATATATGTACTTTGTATAAAAGAAAGAAGATAGAGCGTTTAGAGAATATTCAACTAAATTAAAACAGAGCTCGTGTACTAAATTGCTGATGTTTGAGATTTTTCGCAAGAATATTTAATACAGAAATAAACTCGTGTGCAAAGAGAAAAGACAAATAGAAAAACCAGCGGGTAGACAGAACTGATTGTTTAATCAGTCAAGTTATTGAATTAATGAAAAAAAAGAATCATTGCTTAAATTTAAAAAAATATTTATAATTAATTTAAAAAAATTACTCTATAGAGATTCTTGGTTTGTCATTCAGCTTACATCTTGCTTTCAAGCCATATGAATGCTATAGAAACGGCATATGCACAATATGAAGCAACAGCCAAGTTTCATTTTATTTAATTATATTAATGTCTCGTTTCGTAATAATAGTATTTTACTATTTATTCACTATGTGATTTTGATCCTGATTTAATGTCGAGAGCACAACTTGCTGGCACCCGCTATTCAAACTTCCGCACTGCACCAATGGGAGGACATTTCACAATGAAGTCAGATTTAATGTGGACCAGACTTAGACACACGACAGATTTATGGTGTAGTCGATTGTCGATTCTGAAACCCTCCAGATCATTTAAACCTTCTTTGCATGATGATGAAAATTTCCATCATTTGATGATGAAAATTTCCATCATTACATTTAGTGAAAAAAAAAACTGTTCTCAAAGCAGGTGTACTTTAAATGGGTTGTTGCTGGAAACGTTTTACACAGCTATTGCGTAATAAGGAACGTATCTGTAAAAAAAAAAAAATCAATTGTCACAATTATTATAGCGGGGACTTGTCATTCCGCTGTTTCTAGTGGTAGGAAAAGACGTGCGATTTCTTGAAGAGTATTTTATAGCTAATCTGAGATATTTTTACTAATAAAAGTGGTAATGAGTGAAGCAATTTAGAAGAGAGGGGCATTCAAGATTTTGTACTGATCTTAGCAACTGAATTTGCATGATGATGGATATTTCCATCATACTGTTTTTTAATTATCTTATATTATATATTTATACTAGGATTTTTTAAACATTTTTCCTTTAATCTATAGCATGAATTATATCACCCTGATTTATTTCATAAAAAAAGAAGAAAAATCGTTAAAAGAAGGGTTAAATGTCCCTTGACTTAGTCATTAGGCAATAGGCAAATAAATAAAAAATATAGGCTCCAGGAAAGTTGAATAAAATAAATAATTTAAGTCATCTTTAGGCCATCCCCAAACATCAATTGAAACCTTGTTCCTGTGGCCTGTGGTGTATGGTGTGGTTTAAACATAAATGCTCCCGACTTGAGAATGTCAAGGTACACTGTTGCACCTTGGGAACTGGTTCTTTTCCATGGAATGGTGATAATTCAGTATCAAAGGCGAGCAAGTGTACGGATAATAGTATTTGCTCCATAGAAAAGGCGCCATTGGTCGGACGGCATCATATACCCTTAAGAACGATCTCTATCAAGTACCATGGAAAAGAGACTTGACGTGAGACGGTACAGCACTCTAGTCATTTCCTTCGTACCGTGGAAGGTATTAAAAATCAATAGGAGATCGCGTTGAACTTAGAGTCTGGATTTTGGAGTTCAAGATTATGGGTTCAAGACCTAATTTATACAAAGATCTTCTATGTGTAAGACGTCTAATACACTTTAAATCCTTCAAATTCAAATGGCTTTTCACTTTTTATGGGGGCAATGTGAAAGATATTAGAGGAGGGGCGACATTTTATATCTTATCATAGTTTTCTGACTTGCTGCCCGAAATTGCGTGCCACTTCTTGAACGGACGTTAACCTGATTGTATTAAATTAGAATCCACAACTCTGAAGTATGGCAGCAATGTCAATCTAGTCCAAATATTTCAGTCATGAAGAATAAACTCTTCTTTATATTAAAATGATCCAAGTGAGATACGTAGAGTTCTTCTTTAACCCTTAAAAGCCTGATTTTCCAAATTAAATTTTAAAAAAATCAGCGTGTTCATTGCAGTATGCCAGACAAAGGGAGAAAGTAATTTTAAAAATCGCAATATATATTTTAGCCTGAAGTATGAAAATTGATACTCACAAAAATAGCAAGATTTTCTTCAAGTAAAAGAAGCCCTTGTTAAAAATAATTATACTATAGTAAAAATAAAATACTCACCTATCTCAAAAGTATTTTTTTATTTTTCGGAAAATTAAATATGTGAAATATTTATTCCGCTAAACTTTTTCTAAAAATATGTCACTCGTTCAATACGGCGGGAAAATAAAATGTTATTTATTTGAACAATTTTGACACCTGACGTCTATTTTTTTAAAAATTTTGCTCAAAAGAACATTATGCAATGTTAATATACATACAATCAAACATTAAAAACAAACCAATTGCAGGTATGCAGTTCGATTTAAAAGCCTGGTATCAAATTTGAAACTTTGGGCATTTAAAGGTTAAATGATTTAATAAACTTTCCAATCATCTGATTGAATATGACTCATTATGGACGCAGACTGACAAATTGGAAGTTCTATTTTTTTAAATACACTTTCTTGTTTGCGGAGTTAATATAATTTAATCTGCCATGGATAAAAGTCTATATGATCGCAAAATTTTGGAAAAAAAAATAGGAAAACAAATCGTGTGTTTACTTTATCATGTTACTTGAGATTTAAAATGTCTAGAGTCATTATCGATAGACCTTTTCACTTATTTCATATTTCGTCTCTAAAATAGTGAATTACAAATCGTTCAATGAAATGATTGATGATTTGCTTATATAGGGTATTGATTTAGACTGGTAGAATTTAGACTGGAATTCATAATTTTTTTGTACTTAGAAGAATTTTTTTCAATTGATTTTCTTCTGAATTAAGTTCGGGAATTTAATTTCGCGCATATAATGAATAATGCTTAATGATACTTAAGAAATTAGTTTATGCATTTCTAGACCAAACAATTTTCTATTTAAAATCAAGATTGTTAGAACAAAATACTTATTAGTTATGAAGAATCTAACAATAGTATTACATAGTATTGTAAAGCATTTTAGGACTCTAAAATTATTAACCTCTTCGGAACCAATGACGTCTATGACTTGTAACGAATTTCAAAATTCTTTATATTCAAATCTGCACTTAAAGTAATAATTAATTTAAAAGGCGATACAAAAGTTACTTAGATAAGCTGAAGCATCTCGAGTGTTCTTTCCATTCTAATATGGATTGAAATAAAGAATAAATGTCCCAAACAGGTTGTAACATCTAGTAATGGGGTTTAAAGAATGTGTGACGATCAATATCTACAACTTATGACATAGGCCATTTATTTTCAGTGATCTTTTGTAACTACATTCGTAGTTATCCATCTGATGTGTTTTATCAGATATTTGTAAATATAATCCATCTCTTCATTGAAACTAAAAAAAATTCATTTTATTTCTTAAAGTAAAAGAAAACTAACAGATCTTTTGTATTTCAAGTGGTTTCCCGAAACAAACGGAAGCACACGTATGTACCATATTGCTGCGAAATGAAATCTTCCGCAGTAATTTAGACCTGATCCTTAGCCCCGTGTCAACACGAACCTCAGCCTCTGCCCTCCAGAATTCCAAATATAAGTCAGAAATAAAAACATAACGAATAGAAAGAAGGCCAGCCTGTTAGCAAGGGGGGTAGCTGTGACACGAATGCCGAAAAAAGAAATAAGAGCTTCCGAGCAAAAGCAAAAAAAAAAAAAAAAAAAAAAAAAAAAGAGGCCCATTTGTATGAGTCCGGGCCCCCCAAATCCACGACAGGCAAGTGGAATGACCAAAAAGGCGATCCATTGTCCATGCAAGCCACGACCAAGATTCTTCTCGAAGAAAAGAGCGAACGAGCGGTAGAAAGCCGGGTGGGAGCCGAAGTTGGTATTCAAGTCCTTTCCCGCATTGCCCCCATAAAATATTAATCGCGGCGCCCGCTCGTGTGGGCCCTTGTTACATCTAACTCATTCGCTGCAGCTTCATTACCATTGCTAATGCCTTCGCGTTTCCACTACTTCTATTCCACCCTGGTTTTGCATACATTACCGCCGGAGAGAACCGACGGCGATCGGGGAAGAGCGTAGCGGCAGTCGAGCCGTGGATCCTCCGCGGTTCGGACGGATCGCTCGCTGCTGCTGCTGCAGACTTGGTTTCTTTTTTACCTGGTGTCTTGCCTATGGTGGATGGTGGGCTGCTTTTTGTCTTGGTGGTGGACTCGCTTTGTAAGAGAGGGATGGTGCTGCGTTTCTTCCTGGCTGCCGTTTAACAGGTAATCCGAGGAGTGATTGTTTTTGTTTCCTTTGTGCGTTATCAGGCGCGCTTTCTTCGACCAATCGGAAGTCGTTCTTCATGCCCCGAGTGTCGTGCGAGGAATGATGCGCAGGAGATGAAAAATCCATTCACAGTGTTATTATGTTTTCTAAAAATAGATGCATGATTAGGTTTGATGTCATTCGGTCATGATCAGTTTTAAATATAAATTTTTCATTAAAGAAATGTGTAAGAAAATTGTTCTTTAAAAGTAAATAAAAACGTTTTTATAATAAAAACGAGTATGTTGTTAACTTTTGAGGGTAAATGAAAAATGAATGAATTAATACAGCCTTTGCTATTTTTGTTTCTTTCTTTACGCATTTTTTTTCTTTTTTTAATAAGCGAAGATAGATATGGGATAAAATATGATTCAAAATTCTCTTTTTATTTCAACTTTAATTTTTAAGGAAGGATAAATACGTAATTTTAAATGAAGGATAAATATGATTTTCTTCACTGAAATAAAGTGTAAGAAAAATTGTGCTTTAAAAGTAAATAAACACGCACATATAATAAAAGTGCATGTTTTGTCAACTTTTGAGAGTAAAAGAAAAATGAATGAATAAATGTAAACACGCATATATAACAAAAAAAGTGTAAACTTTTGAGAGTGAAAGAAAAAGAATGATTGCTATTTTTGAAATTCTGCTCCTTTCTTTATGACTTTTTTTTTTTTTTTTTAGCTAGTTAAGACAGATTTGCCACAAAATAAGTTTCAAAATTCTTGTTTTATTTCAGATTTAATTTTTAATGAAGGATAAATACTTACGTTTCTCAACTTAGCCAAAAATCTGACTCTTTCACTAAAAAATCGCACATAAGACCAATCAAATTTCATTTGATATAACAATTATTTCCAATCTTATAATTCGGCACTATTATTAGTGCTTAGAGTACCTATTGAAAAAAGGTGCCAAAAGTGAATTATATATTTCTGAAAATCAAATTGTACTTTTAAGAGGTTTATTATTTTTTGTGAGATTAATTATTTCGTATAATTTTCTTACTATCTATTACCTTTTCCTGGGTTATTCAGTTTGTATTATACCCAATGTATTTGTTCGGTCTTTAAATGTTTAGCTATTTAGCATATTATACAAAATAAAACAAGAGAATATAAAAATTCTTTCATTTTCTACAACAGGCAGTTGAAAAAGATGGAATTTAAATATGTACACATTTATATATTGAAAGAGGTCCATATGATATTTTTTTTTCAAAATCTTTGCTCTTTAACAGTTTTATCTCCTAGATATTTAATGATTTGCAATCATATACATATATTTGCGAGTTTTAGTACATGGATGTTGTTGAATTATTCCACAATGCTAATTGACCAATAAAAGAAAAAAAAAATACAGAAATTGTGGCAGTCAGATATAAGTATTGCCACATACTATGCAGTAATACATTTTATGATAAATTTATTAAATGGAAACAATAAAAACGAATGAAAAGTATTAAAGTGTAATATTTTTCGGTATAAATCTGCATTATTCATTTCTGGTTCATAAATTATTACTTTATTAATTGATTCAAGAAATAAAAAACGTTCTTTTTTTTAATATTTTCATCAATAAAATTTTATTATTAAAACTGAAGAAATACCTTATTTGATCGAAAAAGAATTTTAAATAATCTTTTAACCATCCACTATTCTTTGTCTACATACATATCATGACTTATCAACTATCGGAAAGATCGCTACAAAATATGGGAAAGAAAGAGAGCGTGGTGTGGGGAGGATAGGAAACACATTGAAAAAATTTGAAAGGGTTTTTTTTTTCATCCCTTTTCTTTTCTTATATTTGATATTTTCATTAAAAGATGATAAAAACAACATTATAGAAAAACTGCCCGAAAGATGAATTATTTGTATAAGCGAGAAATCAGAAATTTACCTATTTCTTCGATATATGATAATTTCTTTTATAAACTAGTTAATGAAATATAATTTTATTTGTTTATCTAATATGAATACAAAAAGGAAGGATTCGCAACATTAACTATTTCTTTCTTTCCTTCTGCGTATTGATGACATAAAAAGGGTTTAAAAAAGTAAGTTCTCAGCTTCTCTTCTTTCAGACATTCCCTTTTGTTCAATTTTTAACTCCATTTTTATATTTCAGGTTTTCTTCATATTTAAATCTCTCTATTCATAAAATTAATTCTAATTAAAATTACTTAAATTTTAGGCATTAAAATATCCCAAAAAATTGTCTCAAATTTCCTTATTTAATCAAATGCTTTTTTTCAATCGAAATGCTTAATTTTATAATAAAAAAATATATGTTTTATATTTTTTTTTCGAGTTTATTAAAAAAAGCGCATGTATGACTAAAATATTTCTTTTGTAATGCTTTCATTTAAAAATTAGAACTTCAATAATTACCTTATTTCGAAGTTTATATTGAACTCAATAAATTTATTATATATCCTTAAATTAACAAGCGTCTTTTTATATTTGCCACTATTAACGTTTTACTTGTTGTCCCGGCTATTAAATATTTTAAATTAAAGATATTACTGTTTAATAAGTCAGCAATTATATATGACTATTGATGTTCTTGGCCAATTATTCACAATAAACAGAAAAAAATGTCATCAAGGTATCTGGACATTTATAATAGGCAGTTGCAGGCTTTAATCTTTCATAAAAAAACTCTTATCCATAGATTAATTTATAAATTGATTAAAATACTGGCTTTGTTCTTTAGTGACATTACTAGGCAATTAAAATCAAAGTATCCAAATTCAATGTAATATAGAGCGGAAAAATAGCGTTCATAAATTATATCAAATCTCGGTGTCAAGAATTCCACAACATGATGCAGAAAAAGAGAGAAGATTAAGATTAATAAGAATTGGCATATATTTTTCTTTAGAATTCCGAACTTTATTCGTATATATTAATTAAATTAATATGTAGATATTTAAGATGATTTTCCATCTCTTTGGCATTCCTATCTCTAGCTCTTACAATTTTGAATTAATATGCATCAGACGTACAAATGAAATATTACACGATACCGATTTCAGAATCTTTTCTTCATATGTCTTCTCTCATCATTCGTGGCTTCGGAACCGGTGGTTCGAGACCCGATTCCACCGAAGAACCGTCGTGTAAGTTAATCCTTCCTGACCAAACGTCCTCCCGCTGGTGTGGTGTGGTGTGGAAAGGGGGGTGCCAGCTCAGGTGTCGTCCTCGTCATCTGACCGCGGTTCAAAATGATGAGGTCCGTCCCAAAATAGCCCAAGTGTTGCTTCAAACGGGACGTTAATATTACTAAACCAAAACAAACCAAACCTCATCATTCGTGTTTTAATTTATTTGAGTGGATTTTTTTTTGTATTATGAAATGCATATTGCCCAGTTTTATATGCTTATTATTTTAATTTCTGTCTTTCTTTTCTTTATTCTTTATAATGCTTTGAATATGAATATTTAATTCTTAAAACCTTGTACATATTTATAAACTGTCTTGATGTGCATATAAAACATTCTTAAAAACTCTCTTCCACTTTTACAACCATTAATTTTTAATTCTAATGGTATTAAACACAATATTATATATATATATATATATAAGGGATGCCTCCACCGAGAGCCAGCCAAAACTGAGGTAAAATAAAATGGAATGAAACAAAAGATCAACAATATAGTAATAATGTATTAAAATACAACAATATAATAATAAAGTAATAATGTGGAGTTGGTTACCTCCATACTGATGATGGAACATACTTCTTATTGGAAGAGGTGCACCATGACTGGTGGGGCAGTTAGGAATCAGCATTAATTCCCGCCAGTGCAATGCTTAAAGATGCAGATCATTCAGTTTACCCCGCCTTTAAGGCAGGACAGAGGTCCCTACACTATCTCTAAACTCTGAATTCAATTATGTACAATGAACATTAACATCACCAATTTATTTCATTTTGATAAGCTGAAAGCTTGAATTACTATTAAAAGACCAGAAAAAAGACCAGAAACGATTTAGAGATTACAAAATAAAATAGCACACAAGCAATGCTACAATTAAATTTTGTTGTATTGATAGAATGAAAATGCTTCAATATGATTTGGATTCATGTATTCAAGTATTCGAAAAGTATCAAAAATTGAATGAGAAACTGAGACATTTTCTAAAAAAATGATTATTTTTTGATGATGATTGATGCTTTATTATCATTTATCATTTCATAATTGCATTAAGTAGAAAATAAATGTAAAAACTATCTACACTGAAGTAAAAAAAGTCGTATAGCAAAGGATAGCAGTTTTCAAATATACAGATAGCAGAAGTATCGCGTACAAAATGTATTAATGGGCAATGCACTGTCAGGGCCTTCATTTGTATCCAAATGATCCATGTAAAAAGATTTCTGACATAACTATGGCTGCACAAAGGGAATTAACAAACTTTAAACTCAGAATAGTAGATGGAGCTAGACGCATGGGACATTCCATTTCGGAAACCATCTGGGAATTCAACATTCCGAGATCCACAATATCAAGAATGTATCGAAAATACCGAAATTTTAGGCATAACCTCCCACCGTAAACAACGCAGAGGTTGACCGAATGCACTTAATGATCAAGACTAATAATTTGTGTGTAGAATTGCCATTGTTAACAGACAAACAACGCTGCATGAAATAACCGCAGGAACCAATGTGGGAGCATTCGACGGACGTGTATGTTTAATGCAGTAGTTAATGGAGTAATTACCAGTTTAATGAGCTATGCATCAGAAGACCGACTCACGTGCCTTTACTATCAGCACACCAGCATTGTGATAACTTGGACGCTAGACGACTGAAGAACCTTGGATTGGTCAATTGAATCACAATATCAGTTGGTATGAACTGATGCTTGGGTTCGAGTGCGAAACCATGAATCCATGTTCTCAACAAGGAACTTTTGAATGCTGGTGGTGGACTGCATAATGGTGTAGGCTATTTTTACATGGAATGGACTTGGTCCTCTGGTCCAACTGATCCGGTCATTGACTGGAAATGGTTCAAATACCTGCAGCTGTTGATGAACTTCATATATCCAAACAATGATAGAAATTTTGTGGATGACAATGCGCCATGTCACCAGGCCACAACTGCTCGCGATTGGTTTGAAAAACATTCTGAACAATTTCAGTTAAAGATGTGGCCCCCTAGTTCGCCTAACGAGAATCCCAACGAAAATTTATGGGATATAATTGAGAGGTCAGTTCGTGTTCAAGATCCTGCACTGGAAAGATATTCACGATTATGGACGTTTATAGAGACAACATGGCTCAAAATGTCTGCGGAAGGTTTCCAATGATTTGTTGAATCACATCAAACTGCTGCACTTCGCCGGGCAAAAGAAGATCCAACACACTATTAGGAGGTAACCCATGACTTTTGTCACCTAAGTGTATAAAGTATATTAATAGCATAAAAAAAGCATTAGATGAAAAAATAAGTTCAGATCATAGCTAAGAAAAAACAACAACAATAAATAGAAAAAAAAGAAAAAAAAATTGACCAATAATAAAAAAGTTTTGCTGGAAATTATTAAAAATTACTTTTAAATTATTTTCTAAAATCAGTGAAAAAATTCACAGCTTCATTTATATCAAATATTCATATCTTCCTAAAAAAATGTTTAGTCAGAATTTCAAAAATGTGTAAAACTGATATTTATGTAATAAATGTGTTATGGTTAGAAGTTATTACCTGCAATACATCAAAGGAAAGAGAGAAAAACATTCGTCTTTATTATTTTTAGAAATTTAGAGAAATCAAAGGAGAAATCAAAAATTCGACAAATGTTTCTTAATTAAACTATACATAATCATTTGATTGGTTATACATCAATTCTAGTGATGAGTTCTAAGAAACAGAAGCTTAATACTTTAAGCAACTTTAGCATGGTAGTATTAACGAGTTCGCGTATTATCTGTAAATTGTGAAACCCGACATGGATGGTGAAAAAAATATTCAAAACACAGGCAGGACATGGTTCGTAAATTTCTAAATTTAGCCCGCACTTTCTTCTTGAACTGTAAGTGTTCACTAAGGAAGGTCTTCTCTAAAAGTTTAGTTAGAGTTTCAATTTTTTTAAAAATTAGCGAGCATTTTTTTCTAAGTAATTCTAAATATAATGTTGACCAAAATTATTTTTGCACCACCTTCAAATTCTATCAAATAATGACACAAACTTCATTTCCGTATAATTATTTTTTATTCCTAATTTTTATAAAATTTGAAAAATATTTTTTTAAAATTATTTTAATACAATATTTTTCAATACTTTAACGCTAGATGATCATAACATTTAACCAGTTATCTGCTTTTGAGGTGTATACTCGTCATGGAAAAAGTACAACATATTGCATTATGACGAGTTTATTCATCAAGAGTATTAAGTAATTTAGAGTTTTAGATTAATTAGTAGGAGTAATAATAATTTAGATACGCTTTTTCTGAATAGGTCGAAACAGTTAACAGGTTAATTATGAGTAAAATTGAAAAACGAAATTGGGATAAGCGAATCAAACCTGAAACATTATCAGCATTAGAAGTTCAAAGTTTTTCAACACAAATTCTTTATAAAAATTTTTTGCTGCACTGAATTTCAGTTTTTTTTTCCTTCACCATTTATTTATTTATTTGCATTTCTCTTGAAAATGGCCATTCAATATTTACTGAATAGATATTGCATTCATTTCTAATATTAGAAAAGGTACGTAATCACTTTCTTGCTTTATATTGTGATTAAGAATATGCTTCATTATCATCTAGAAATTGTACGTTTTACTCAAAAGAAAAGAATATTATAAGGAGTTTCGTTAAAAAATTAATTTATATGATGAAACTAGTAAATAGCCTATTTATCTTTCATTTTCAATGTTTTTAACTATCTGCTTAGGGTTTTGCTCGCTTCCAAAAAATATCCACTTATAGTCTCACACGTCAATATTGCATTCGCTGAAAACATTTCTCAACTAAATCAGGAAGCGTTATACAAATACCAGAGGCTGAAAGATCGCCTTCAATCTTAACTTTCTTTGCACTCTGCACTTTTTCAACTACTGTAAATATAATAACCTCATCATTCGTTTCCTCAACATTCTGTCACGAACTCCCTGACATATCTCTGATGTTGGTTTTAGGAGGGATCCCACCTCTCGGAGGGTGTACCTGAGCTACCACGCATCCCTCAAGTCCACCCCTCCTTACCTTTAACCGCAACCGTAATCAATTACAGCTCACGGAAAGAGCCGGAAGAAGTTTCCTTTCATTGAAAACTGAACGAAGTTGGCTTCGAAAAACACACTTATCTGCAGATTTCATCAACGAATTCAATTAACGGTTGGAGATTTGATTTGATTTAGATTAAGAGTTTAAGGGGAAATGAACGCTTTTGTTGGTGCTCGGTTCACCCAAAGATTAGCTTTCTTAAACTAACTGATATGGGTAAGAGGATTCCTGACGGCTTTGCCATCTGCTGAAACTGTCAGGAAAGCAATTTTTTTCCCTTCGTTTTTTTTGTTTTTTGAAATAATAAAAGCTTTTTCTAGGTGAAAATGGCAACAGAAGGAAAATAATTTAGGTGCAGAAAATTAAATCAGTTTTGATGTTTTCAGACGGGAACAGGATATGTCTTTTAACATCATCGAGCTGCGCAATGGTGTGCTTTTTTCGTTGATGCCGTTCGTACATTTCGATTATTAAAAGAGATTTTATAGGTTCAGTATAATTATGTTGTTCAGCATAAATTTTAAAGTTCTAAATACTGGATTTGATGGAAATTATATTGTTTTAACTGATGGAATTTGTGCTGTTCTGTTTTAGACGCATAAAGAAAAGCAATATCTAAAAAAAATGTCAATGTAAAGAAGAGAGATTTGTTGGGATTAAACTCTATTTTATTTATTTTCTGCTTGTATTATTAAAATCTTTCGGGTTCTCTAGCGTTATTAGAGTAAATTGCACTGTATTGGTGCTTCTATAAAATGCATCAATACAATGCAATTTATAGAAGTACAACAGTACATGATATATATATCATATTATATGTACAGTTAATTTTGCTGAAATTATTTATTAAATTACTTTAATTTTTATATTTTTAAAACGATGGGGATGTATTTTTTGGTTAGAAAGGGGGATCTTTATATTTAGAAGAATACAATATGTAGTATGAGGTTTTACACTGAATATTCTTTCATGGAATTTTAAATTTATTTTAAATGTTTGGATTTTTTTCCCCAAAATATTCCTCTACTAATTAGAGAAAAATTTGGTTTAATATTTATTTATTTTGAAAAGGCATACTCTGAGGCATAGTTCCTTCTTCATACACAGCTTACAGAGCAGCAATAATTTCAGAAATCTTGAGGTCACGATTTAATGCAAGGGATATGTAAAGTGCTTGATTTTGTGTGACATTCATTCTGTTTTAAGGATCTGAAAAAAGCCAAATAATAAAATTAAAGATTAGAATACACCATAATGTAGAACATTTTCTCTTTAAAATAATATGAAACATTTTGGCGATTCATTTTTATTTTTCTGTGCATTTCCAAATTTGAAAAAAGAAAATGTTCATCTATTACAATTCAACCTATTAAACGTAAGAGCATCCATTTGAATTTTTCTGTGCTTTAAATAACTCACAATTATTAAATGGTATCATGAAGTGTTTCCCTTTTATCTTCTATTACTTCATATCCGTTAATATACCGTGTACTGATAAAAAGAAGCATTTTTAAAACTAAAAGGCTACTGGAAGTCAAATAAAAGAAAAAAATGGTTACATAAAGTAAGATAATATGTAAATAAAGCACAGGCTGAAGCAATATGCAGCCATAATCAAAAACCAACAGCCAGAAAAATTTTTGACAATCCAAAATTACTCAAGCCTTTTTCAATGTCCAAATTCTGTGCTACTTTAATTAGTACCTTGTCTATGTGTGAAAAAAATATTGCGATATTACTTCCATAGATTAAAACGAATATTCACCTAAGTTTATACATCTCGAGATAGCTAATAAGAGAGTTTCTACATGATGTCGCAATTCAGGTAGTAAAAAGTAGATTCAGTTAATGCGATAAACTAAATGTTGCATTTCATGATAAAAACTTTGGCTTCTATTATCTTTTAGTAAAAAAAAACAACCTTAACTTTTGATTGTTATAATATAAAAGATAAAGAAAATTCCTTTTAGATCTAAGAAGAAATTATGATCTGCAAAATGCAATTTTTTTAAAATTTCGTTAAGATAACTGGAAATCTATTGTTGGTAAAGATTTCTGTTAGAAGAAGAAGAAATTAAACAAAAATTTATCACAATAAACCACGCTTATTCGAATATTTTTCGATGATAACTTCGAATATCTTCATAGTTATATGTTGTGAAAAATTAGGAAATTTAGTAATTATCTCTTTTTAATCTTGTATATAAAAAATTTGAGAATAAAATGCTTATTACATGTACAGTTGTATCATATATATAATAATATGCATGAACAAAAAATTGGAAAGTCTTGCGTAAATAGACAATATTAATAAGAAATCTTCAGTATCTTTGAAAATGATGGAAAATGTAACATGTTAATAAAAGCCATTTAAAATTGTCATAAATTTATATATTTTGTTATTGTAAATTAAGAAGAAATATGAATAGCTTTTAAAATATCAAAATACAGCGTCGAAATTTTGTTATATGTAGAATAAGTAAAATGCACGAAACAAGCAGCTAAAATGGAAAATGATATTTTGACCATTTTCTGTGTCTTTTAAAATATCAAAATTTGTACAAGAGCGCCAATTTTTTGGTGCGATTGTCATAATTTGACATTGTATTATTTTCATATATAAGAAATTAAAAAAATATTTAAGGTAGGTGACTACGTTGAAAAATCGTGTTTTTTGAGAAAATACGAATTTTTTTAAATTTAATTTTCTTAAAATTTGAACTGGTTTCTTTATAAAATTGTTAGAATTTTGTTTCTAATTCTATTTTTTGGGAAGTTACACTGATTTTTATATTTCCATTTACAAATATTTCAATGTTATTTTACATGTTTAAAGTTATTTTCTCAAATTCTTATTTGTGATAGATTTTTCTTATAAAAAAAACCTCATAAATTAAAATCAAATGCATATATATTTTTTAAAATTTGATATAATGATTTCTCAATATATTCTACAGTTCCTGAATTACAGAATAAATAATCTAATCAGTTAGAAATATTTTATAGGTATTTTACTGCTTCGTAATGTGAAAAAAAAATTGGAAAATTCGTGTTATTTATCAGTCGAACCCCAATATTTAAAGAATGAGTTGAAATACAGTTTATTTTTTTTGTTCAGGAATTAGATAATATATTTCTTAAACTCTCTTCAAAGTTTTAAACAAATCATTTGATAAACCTCAAAACTAGAAGATTTTTGCTTTATATGTCTTTTTAGCCAAAAAAAAGGACCCTTTTTCCTAATTTTTAATAAAAAACACTTTTGTCACTTAACTGGTATATTTTGATTTCATAAATGTTTTTCAAGATTTTTTATGTAAATATTTAAAAATGCAATTATTTTTGAATCCTAAACGTAGTAATAATTTAATAATAACTTTAATAATTAATGATTAAATAATAATAACTTTAATGGTTTAATAATAATTAATAATTTAATAATAACTTAATAAATAAATAAATAAATTTAATTAATTTTAAAAAGAAAATATATGTTTTTAGCTTCTACAAATTTCTTGAATACAGCGAAAGCAAAAGAAAAGAAAGACTTTAAAAAGTCTGCTAATTTCACTGTAAAGTAACTTGTAGCTATTTCCACCTAAGTTGTTTTCACTGCCGATGCCAAAACTGTGAGGAGGAAAAAAATGCAACTCTGCGCGTCCTGTGCGCGCAGGTATGGAACAGATAAAGTGATCAAGTTAATAATAAAGCATCTCGGGAGAGCTGGGCGCACTGCAGCGGCAGATAATTGCCCCGAAGATGGATTTATTAACGTCGACCGCTTCATAACGATTCATCGATTCATCTCTCTTCCTTTTTATTTAGCATTTATTTTTATAAGCGCGCCACCACACCAGATTAATGAAAAAGGGGGGGGGGGAACTGTTACCGTGCATTAAGAAATTTTTTATACCAATTTTCCTCCATTTTTTTTTCATTTTTTTCTTTCTATTCTCTCTTTGAACACGTGGATAGTGACGTTTCCGGATAAAGTAGAAGGGAGAAAAAAATAATAATAAAGGAAAAGAAAGATTGAAATCTGGAAGCTCGCCCGACAGTTTTTTTAATCATTATTTTCTCTTTCTTGCTTTTTTTATATAAAAAAAGTAATTTATGAGGCTCTGAATTTTTTAAAATGAAGCCTTAAAGCGTTTATTGAACTTTTCCATGAAGCATTTTGTAAAATTACCTGGAATGTCAGAAAACTTTTTGTAACTTTACAGTTATGCACCACTTACAAATAAAATAAAAGGCAAATTTATACAAGAATGAGGGATATTTATAACAATGCAAGAACCAAACATATATCTTGAAACAATTATTTTTAATTGATGTACAGCTTGCAATATAACCAAATAATAATATTAAAGAGGACGGTATTTGCATCAATACAACAAGAAAATTGTTTCATGAAAATACCTGGTTTAATAGGAAAATAATTATCACAGAATTTGTAATTAATAAATACCGAATACAAAAAAATTGATAAGACAGCCAATAATATTAACAAGTAATTAAAAAGAAGACCAATATGTGCAGCTATTATCCTTATTATTAATCCGTTATTTTGCTTTGTTTCAGAGTTTTAATTAACTAAATATTCTTGCAGGCATTTCCACTAAAATTATTATAAAAATAATTATATTTTTTAAATAAAACAAAGTCTGATTGACATGATTAATTATCGATATCATTTCTTTAAAATAGCCGTCTTTGATGACTAGCCAAGAACAATGGTAGTCAGCTCAACTAAATATCTTATGCATAATTTGTTGTTTATGATTCCTTGCATAAAAATAAATAAACTTATTATTTTAATAGCCTGACATCTATTCTGTTTATTGTGTTAATGAGTCAAATATCATAATGTATTATGATGTCATTAAAGAATAACCGCCTCGGCAATCTATCTTCTAACTGCATATTGTCATTTACGGTAAATACGAAAAGCTACCTCGACTATCAAATAACCCGGGGGTTGCATTCGTCACTTTTACAAGCACTTTGTAATAAAAATTTTATAATTTTCAATACACTCATTTTAAGTTGGAGTTTAGTTTAGCTATATTAACGTCCCGTTGTAAAACAACACTAGTACTATTTTCGGCGCGGACCTCGTAATTTTGAACCGCGGTCAGATGACGAGGACGACACCTGAGCTGGCACCCCCCCCTCTCCACGCCACACCACACCACACCAGCGGGAGGACGTTTGGCATGACGGATTTAACGTGCAACAGACCCGCTTACACGACGGTTCTTCGGTGGAATCGGGTCTCGAACATGAAACCCTACGGCTCACAAGCCGTGATCTTACCACCAGGCCACCGCGGCCTCCATTTTGAGTTGGAATGTGCTAATGTTTGTTCACTCTTTTCGATTGGAATGTATCAGTATTACGTGATAGGATTATCAATGCTTGCTGCCAAAGGAAAAATTTAGTAAATTGTAATAAATTGACTAAATTTTCAAACTATGTAGGTCAATTTCTTATAAAATACACCCACATATCATAGCATTAAAAATTCGATTTATGTCACATTCTTTTAGGTTATCGAAAGTAACATAAGCCATAAAAGTTTAAAAGTTGTTAATTGTAAGGTTATTCTGTGCAACTGGCATAACCGTTTGTACATTGCTTAAAGTGACAATTAAAAAAAAAATTGCAAGAAAATACAAATGAAATTTACTTCGATAAGAAAAACCAAGGCTTGATGATTTCCCTCATATTTTGATATTTTTCTATTTTACATTATGTTTACTTTTAATAACAAATAAACAATATTTTTTACATAATATTGAAATCTGGAAAAAGAGAGGAGGATTTAACTTGCCATAGATGTATTTTGAAAATAAAATTGCATGGTTAGTTTTTACTGCTATCAAAAGACTCCGAGAACTGCAATATAATAACTTCATAAGTAATTCGAAAAGAAGGATATTTAGTATTTAAATAATGTGAAAAAATATATACAGC
>JAPMOR010103271.1:35314-46006 GCA_026543865.1 Argiope aurantia
GTATTTAAATAATGTGAAAAAATATATACAGCACTAAATTCAGAAAGCGAAACATTCTTAAAAATAAGCATTTGCCATTATCACTTTGCGGTCAGCTAGATTTCATTATCACATATTTGAATAGTTATATTTCTTTGGAATAAAACCATGATTTGTGCAAAAAATAATCAAAAAAATTTAATTTGTAAAATAAATCTTAATCCCACTCACTCATCTTTCAGTTTTATTATCGTCATCACGACATTTTCATCGAAAAGTAATCATTGTTTATCGGCAAAGATAAAAACCAAAAGGAAGCTGCAAAATGGAAAGAAAGGAAAAAAAAGTAAAGCAAATTGGCGAAATGTTAATTAAAAATCAAACGATTTTGAACAAACTGTATCCAAAATATTTTTATTATGATAACAAAAAGAATCATTCATTCTTGTGTAAAGAAAAGAAAAGAGAGAAACCAAAAGATTTAAGTTCTTGTTTTTGTCAAACATTTAGATAAAATAAACAAATTAACTAGAAAATTATTTTGGGTTTAAAAAAGAAAATAAATAATAGTTTATTCATTTATTTTTTAGTTCTCTTTGTTATTTCAATTGACTTTCTCACAGACAATAGAAAAATTACCTGTAATTAATCCTAGTTAACACAATATTACGCAGTCAGTAAAAAGAAATTAAATGTAAATATTTATAAATTAAATAGTTATATTGTCAAATTAACGTAAAAGTAAATAAAAGTGACTTAAAAAAACTGCATTCATTAGCTTAACTGTAGACATCATGTTTCATACGATTTGTTTATTATTGCTAGTATTGTGAAAACTTTACTATAGGAGATACTTATGTGTGCTATTTTATCACTTATAATGTGACGTTTTCTTACTTGATATTTGACGAATAATATTGATAATATAAGTATAATTAGGTAGTGCAATTAGTTATTAATAGAACAATTGCGAATAATATGAATCAAAATACTCTAAAACTATTTAAATTTACATTTTAATGGAACGGTTTGTATCTGCTTTTCTTGAATTTATAAACTTTAATTAGAACTTAATTTTCAATTATGCAAACACATCAGTGCTTTTTAACAAATTAGACATCAAATAAATGATTCCTGGACGTGATTTTCTACAACATTTTCCAAAAGGAACAATACTTTCATTATCTAAAAGTTAAAAACTCAAATTATGAATGATGTCATACTAACATAATTTCTAATCTGTTTTCTTTTGATATCAGCAACTTTCTTAAAGAATTCATTTTTGCTTACATTTGCGATAATTTACTTGGGGTTTTAATATTTTCATATATAATGAATATCAATGCGCACGGGAACAAGCACAATTACTAATAAATATGCATAATATTTTCCTCAAATGGCAGCTGCAACGAATAGGCAGATGAAAGAAATAATTAAAATGCGTATAATACATTTATTGAGTGTAAATGATATCCCAAGGCAAATTAATAAATTATCAAAAATGCAATTAATATTTTCATTCAACGTGAATATAAACGCGTATTTGAAAAAAAATTGTTGTTAGGTCTAACTTTTTTGCCGGTACATAATATGATGAAGAAAATGGAGGATACATTTTGTCCCCAAAATAAAAAGCAAATATAAAATGCTATACACAAAAAAATTTAGAAATTGAATGAATACGAATATGCAACTTTATAAAAAATATTGACGATTAATTGATTGGAAAACTCATAAAATATATTATTACTTTTATAACGGGCAAAATATGATGCTTCACGGCTATAGACATTACAAGGTTTTAAAGATAAATTTGAACAATATACATATAGAAACTAATTCTGAGAAAATATTTCTATTAATTTTTATCAACTCAAATACACGATATTCCATTGAAATTCTGAGGGATAATTCATTCCATGCTTGCTGGTCGTTGTTTAAAGCATTTCGATCAAAATCTATTGGAGTCCATTTTCTTGAATTAATCATGCTAGTTTTCCCTGTACGTTCTTCATGGGTTTAATAGGCAACTTAAGAGAAAGGCCTTGATATTAATATTATTCGCGTGAAAGCACATTCTCCAATTAGATATTTGGATCAACTCTTCATCTTATTGAAAAATACAATTGATTTTCCGAGACTTTGCTAAATATTATTGACTTTATCAGCGAATCCAGGAGCGTAATTAAATGATGTTCTATTATTATCTGAGAGTCCTTTAAATTTCAATTTTTCTACTGCAAATGGTAAATTGCTATTGATCATTTAATCATAAACCACTCCATTCTGTTGCTAAAAAAAAACTTTTTTGACTAATTTTTTATATCATGGCAATGCAATTTATATCACAAAATTCCATTTTTTTTGTTTCGAAATTGATTGAGAACCATTTATCATTATAATAAGTAATATCTTTGACATGTTAAGTCGTGTAGATTTAGTTTCGAACATGCAATTCGCGATTTCGAATATGGTTTCTTCAACATTTTTTAAAAGTTTCTTTTTAGTCTAACTCTTTTATAAATTGCAATTATTTTTGCAAATTTCAATCTTTGATCATCAAAGATCTCTTTTAAAAATCTTTAACATGTTTTTAATGCTTCCTTCCAATTTTTAAATTCGATATTTTAATAGCTTATGCTTTTAACATCTCTTCGCACTCTGAATTTTGATAAGCATCAAATAATTATTCTCGAACGAAGTAATTATTTTAAATCAATAAAAGTTACCAAAATTGAGCAATACTAATTAAAAATTGGTGTTGATATATAAGGAAAAGAGGGGAAATTCTGCACATCTACGGGGTTTTTAGATTAGTCAATTTTGTAATGAGTTTTCGCTGTCAAATTTTCAATATTTATGAAAGGCAACCATTAAGTGTGAAGTGAAAACAGCTCTTTTCTTACAAAAATAGATAATAATTAAATAATAGTTTTTCTTTAAAAAAATTCATTTGCCCGGTAGTACTCATATGGAATAATACCGGGATAATACTTAATATTATCCCATTAGGGGTAATAATTCATTAGTATTATCCCATAAGTTGTATACCCTTTATGGGATCCATCGGAACCCTGGTGGATAATCCCGCTCAGTGAGCGGGGGAATATTAGGTATAGGGTTTTGAGCAGAAATTTTGTTAATCAATACTTATAATAAACTCAATGTGTGTGTGTGTGCGTGTATGCGTGTGTGTGTGCATGAGTGTGTGTGTGTGCGTGTGTGCATGCGTGCTTGTGTTGGCTCTCTACAGGCTAGACTTTTTGGCCTATAGCTATTAAATTTGGCATATGTGTACCTTGAAGGTCGGGAATGTGCACCTCAGAACAATTTTTTTTGTATTTTTAATTAGAATTTTTATTAATTAAAAATCAAGTGAAATTTTGTCGTTTTCCCCCATAATTTCCGAAAATATTGCAACACAAAACTGGTTTTAACATCATATTGAAGTTTAAAAAATAATCTTTTCAGTGAAACTAATTTTTTAACCAACAAATTAAACTTCCATTTTTAATCATTTTTTAAAAGAATAATTTAATAACATTTTTTTTGCAATTTATTTCGTACAAAATAAAAATAAAATTTAAGCTGCAAGTGCACGTTGCAGTTAGTGTGAAGTTATATCAACACGTTGCCATCATATTGTCAAAAGCTCAAATTAAAAAAATAAGTAAAGTTCATTGCAAATTAAACATATAAAATGTAATTTTCAGCATGTGTCTTTATGAAATGAAATAAGTATGAAACATGATATTTTTTGAAAAGTAAATGCAAGGAAACGTTTTCTGTCATCTTTTACAATACCTATATTATAAATTCAATTAAACAGTTTTATTTGAGGCAAATATGGTTTAATATATGCATCTACTCTAATCGGAGTTCACCAGCTAATTTGTAAACCTTTAGTAATAGACATACACAAGCTAACAAATTATCTAAGTGAAATAAATAGTTATATTTTATGTAAATAGAGTCAATAAATACTGAATGAATTTTACATTTTTGCATATGTCTTCTGCTTTGTAAATCATATTTAACAAAATATTCTTGAGACGCTAATATTTTTAATAAAAAAGAGTTGCACTCCAATCAACTAAATCAATCATTAAAGCTAAATGACTTATGAAAATTTCTATGTCACTATTCTATTAAAACGGTTGATTTTAGATCACTTCATCGATTGCTTCAAAGAAGTTAATCATCTCCCAGAGTTTCTCAAGAGTGATTGGCTTAGATTAAGAAAATATCGATTTTTCAAATATTGTAATATTCAAAACTTAATAAATCGGTCAGATTTGAATGCAGGACATAGAAATGTTTATTCATTTATTTCAAAGAGGAAGTGTCAAGAATATTTTGCAGAATGTGATTCCTTAGGACCAAAGGACTGCCTAAAATTTAAATTTCATAATTTTTTGAAATACATTTATAAACCGAAAAAAAGATTATAAGATATTATTATTGACAGCATTATATCTTTTTAAAAATAAAACTAAAAAACTGAATTTTTCATTGAATCCTTGAAATGTTTGTTGAATAATTCTTTGTGATATTATAAATTAGGAAAATTATTCTGTAGTGAACATTGACTTCAATGCCGAATCCTTCTGCTTTCAGTTCGCACATTTTTTTAAGACAGCGTGGATTCCCTTAAATACGTTTTTGTATTAATTGCAGTTTCATCATTGAATTTGAATTTTACGGGTGGCAACAGAAAATGAGAGAGAGAGAGGCTACGTAGTGCAATGAACTGAGCGGCTTAAGGTCTACGTAATAGCAGAAGTGAACGATATGACTATCAAAATTTGAAGCTTCAAAATATTTTGCTAAAAAGCCTATTATGAGAACAGGTTACATAATATATTAACTAAATATTTTAGCGAGCATTAATATTAGCGAGCCGACTGGTCGCCAAATGCGGCTAGTTAGGAATAAAAGCGCCGTTTTTTACAAAACCAACAAATATAAATGTTAATATTAACCTAATTTGAGCTAAAATTCCTTTATTTTAGTAATATAACAAATTATAAAAAAGAACATTATTAGATGGATTCAAGATAACAAAATTTAAATTATTATTATTTTACACCTGCAACAATCTTCATAAATTCTACCAGAACAAATTGATTAACTAAGCTCATTATCATCTTTAAAATTTTCGAAACTTAGATTTCCTGTAGTTTGAAAGCATAAATAACTGTGGATTTATTTATCGGGATTCTAAAGTGCAAAAACGTTTTCGTCTCTTTTTGCCCCAATGTTTCAGCCAATATTTGAGTTTACCCAATATTTTGGACAGGATTTTCTGCTGTCAACGGTCAACTACTTCTCAAAAAGTGCTTGTAAATTGTTACAGTAATTTTCGACTTCATTTTAGTTAAAATCATCGAACACAGTTTATGCTGACGGCTTTTTTTTTATTATTATTTAAGATACGTGCAGATTTAGTTTAAGAAATAATCTCACACATTCCAAGTCGTTTATTTTTGTCATTTATTAAAATCAGTTTGAGTGGGTTGATTTCAGTAAAAGTGTACACCAACTTTTAAAAGCTTATAAATAGTCTTCAGAGCGAGTTCAGCGAGTTCTTGTTTTGGGAAACTGAGAAAACTGATTGATTTCCTTCTAAAACAATTTTTGGAAATATCAGACAGTAGAAATTTGTCTCGTATAAAATGAATTCCAGAGATTCCAGATCTCCCTACTTCTCTGTTTTTCCGCCTGTCTGTAAAGCAGCTTTAGTAACTGTTTTTAGTTAAGGCAGGCTCCAAGATTAGTCATTAGTACTTCGTGTATAATTTCGAGGTATTTATAAAATAAATAATATAAGGTAAAGGATTTTCGTTACGGTGTAATATTGTGCAAATATATATTTTATGATATGTGGTATTTCTGCACATCCGTTGTCATATTGCTCAAAATTATTTCAGACAGAATTTATTCTTTCATTTCATATTTATTTCTAAATTGACTCGAGAAATCGCTTATTTCATGAAAAATGTTAGACCTCATATTATTTGCAGATGGAAGTTGTTTCTATTGCCTACAGAAAAGTCTTATGTTAAAACCTAGAGGTCAGAGATTATAAGAAAAACTTCAATTTCTTTCAAAATCTGAAAATATTCTGATAAAAGCAAATAAAAAAAAAAGATGAAGAGGTCTAATTCTTGTACATATTCTTTCCCCCATGAAATTAAGTGTTCCAGAACTGTTTTCTGCGCTTTTTACTGCTGGAAAAGCTGTGTGCGGAATTGCCCACTGTGCGGTATCACTCCGTTCGCCCCTAATCACAAAAGAGCAAACAATAATAATACTTTTTATCCATTTAAAAATTTAAATTATGTATTTACTTATGAAACTGACGATTTTTCTGAATTTGTTATCTATTTGTCATTATTATTTGTTATTATTTAATACTGTACTTTTTCCATGTATATATTTTAGAGACAAAGTATTTTTTAAAGAAAAATCCCCATTGGTGACTTAGATACAGTTTTGCTAAAATTCAGCAAAAATAATGTAAAGAACAAAGAAGGGAAAAAAAAGGAAATTTTCGTACATTTAAATCGTTTTGTTTTCCAGCTTATGCACACGCACACACATATATATGTAAATCTTTTATTTATTTCAGATTCAAAACTTAACTGCCTATATTCAACAAAAAATCCAAACGCTGATCAAAGTTGAATGAAATAAAGCTTCATTGCATCATTCTTTATAAGCATAATCAAATACCGTAAATGATTTAAATATTCCAGGTGAGGTTGCAGATTCAAAAATAATGAAAACTTTGCCATGTATATGTGCATGATATATTTAACATGAAGCTCTGTAATCTTCGTTGATGTGGTGTGAAATTTCGGGGATTGATACATCACTGAAGATGTTGTCTTTGTCATATGTTTTGATCTAAATTTATGAAGTACACTTCCTTTTGTCCCCACGTAACTTTACTTTATTATATTACAATTCCCTAGTTATAATTTTAAAAAAAAACTATTTATTTTTACTATAAAAAATACGGAGGGCAGATTTCAGTCTCATGATATTATCTCAAACTTTTAATTTGTTTTTATGATATTCTCTTCTGAATATTACTCATATGCATGAATAAATAATTTAAAACTCATTTATATTTATTGCTATCTTAATGAAATCAATTCTCTCTGTATGCCAAATGAGCGATAAAAGAGGAAAGTTGTATCCCTCGTAGATAGGAAAGCCTTCGGCAATTTTAAAGCTAGTGCAACCCAAGCTGTTCTTTCTTAAGGATGATGCCAAATCTTGGAGGACAAATAACAGTTGCCTTAAGTAAACATTGGAAAGAAAACGTTTACCTTGCAACACCGCCATCTAGGGGTGAGATTTTATATCTCCCTACAGTAACAAAATATATTTGTTTGAACTAAACGGAGGTGGGGGGGGGGGATTTCAGTTGTTTGGAATCGGCTCAACTTAGAACATCTGAAAAGAAAATCTCCGTTGGTTGTGGACTTAGCATACATTGAGTGAGGGAAAGTTACTGAAGTTATTTTTCTCTTATATTGCGACCTATGCTTCTAGAAAATGAGTGTTAAGATTTTAAATTTTTTTCACCTAATTATAAGAAAATTTGAGGGATAACCCATTCATTTTTTAACAAATTAAGATAATTTAAAAATAGTTTTAATAAAAATAATTCTAAAAAATTTTGATGGTGTATTATATAATATATTCATAGTATATAGCTATTCATTAATTTTAATATTAACTTTTTGACTTTTTATTTATAATTCATAAATATTATGACATCATAAAATTAATTTTTTTTTCTCAAATTCATTGTCAGTTGGCTGCCCTTGTATGAGATCAAATTTTAATTGAACTAAAGAATTAATTGAAAATTAAGTTTTGAAATTTTTGAAGCAATGCTTTGCTCTCAAAAATATCCCAGTATATAAAATTTAAAAACTCTAGCATATCAAACTCTGAGTGAAAAACTGATTACATAATTCAGTCTTTAAAGATTAGTTTAAACGGTGGTTCTCATGCAGTATTGGGTCTCGAACCCGAAACTCTCCCTTTTTGTCCACGAGACCTTAACATTAAGAAACAACGATTCGGACGATTCAACTGAATTATATAGAATTCATTACTTCATTTCAGACCCCCTATCATTAATCCAATAAATTAGCTTATAACAGTTTATCTTTCTCTTTGTATTGTGCAAATAGCTACTTTATTTCAGAGTATTAGCTTCAAATTTTCCATTGAATAAAAATTTAGGAATTATTTCAGAAAATATTACAATAATAATATACAATATTTATTTACAATAATGGTATTATCTGAAGTAGCAGGTGTATAATATGCAGAATTAATTATTGCATTTAATATCATGATCAAAACAATCTGTTCACTAATAAAGCTGGTATTTTTAACAATTCGATATTTTCTTCTGTGCTATCTGTTTTCAATATCGTAATCGCCTTTTCATTTCAACAATAATACGCTTAGTTCATTCAAATTCTCTTTTATTGTTGATTGCTGTGGACCAAATGTGTGAAACAGTTGATAATTCTTGCACTCATTTACTCTAGTTCGCTTTTTTCTCTCTCTTCATACGTGTTATTCAGATAATTATACTCGTAGATAGCAAACGAATAACTACAAAATGTAAGGATTAAGATATATAACATTTCGTACAAAGTTTCAGCATTTACATTGTATATCCGTATCAAATTGTATGCCATACCCATTAAAGGATAGATAATCTGTCGATCTGTGCATCTGAATATATACAAGCGCGATAACTCAGAGATGAAGTGACTTAGATAAATAATATTCGGCTTATGATCTTGCTATCAAGTAGGTAGTTCTATAACAGTCCACCGAAAGAAAAGCTCGAAATGCATACTCGGCATTTTTTTTTCACTACACTACGACCCACAAAACGCTCATGTGAGGGACTCGGAAAATAAATAGAGATACGGGAATAGGGTATTTTTAGTGCAGTGTATGTGAGAAAATTTCGGGGGACTACTTCCGATTCTTTAAAAACCGATTTGGAATCGAAGAGAAATATCTATTGAATACAAAAAGACATTTTATCCTAAGAATAAATCTTAGTTCATTACGAGTCTCCGTCTGATTATTAAAATTTGACAGGATTGAAACGACGCTCTGTGAATTCATATCTGGAATTAAGATATTTTTGCTTGTAATATTACAAACAATTTATTTGCTATTTGAATTTCTTTTTAAAGCTCGAAATCCCGTAGGCAATGAATAAAGCATAAATAGCAATTTCCATCATCATCTTTTAATCGCATATATTTTTACCGGCTTTTATCAGTATTGCATTATTATTATGTATGCTTCGTTGAAAGTAGATGCGTTTTTGAAAGGTTGGCCTGCTTTTGCCAGTATTGCTTTATTATTCTCATTTTTTTTTCTTTACGTCTTTGGTGATGTAACTTCAATTGTTACGCTATCCATTTAATTCTATTTTTATTAGGCACTTATTTTAATATTTAATTTATTATAAATATATTAAGTATTATTCATTATAAATTAAATAAAATCGCTTTCTATTTATACATATACTTGATTATTATTTTCCAGAAACATTAGTATAAATCTGATTCAATGTATATTTTTTTTAAATTTATCTATTTTTCTAGTTTAACTTATATAAATAATTTTTATTATTTCTTTAAATTAATTTATAATTAAAATTTTGAGAACCAGTATGAGCTATACCTGAATTACAATTTTCAGTATTTTAAAAATTGATATTTTGCATTGTTTTTCTAAAACTTTGAACACTAACTGTAACTTTATATTGATTTCATGGTTTCGAATTTATTACCTAGTATAAGACATTTAACACTTTTGATATTCACCGCGGTGTTAAGTAAAAGCACCTTTATTTCAACGTGATGATTGCTTTAGATTAGAAGGTCTAATTTAGCTAATTGTAGAATTCTAATTGTAGTTTTGAATTGATTCCATAGAGTTTGAATTTACTATCTAATATAAGGCATTTGATATCCACACTGGTTTTAAGAAAAACCGTTTGTTTTTTCTATTTCAATGTGATGTGAAGATTAACGAAAATCGTGAGACGGCTCATTATAATTCTTAAAATTTCAATCATATAAATTAGTTTGGTGAAAAGCCTTTACACACAAACACAAGCAATACAATATAAATGCAAGTTTAGAATCTTCACTTCTAATATCACATTCCATGCGTTAATTACTCAAAATCGCATGGAGGAAATTTGGAACAACTTTATGGTATAAGAATCGCTTACTGCTTTAGAATTATATCAGCCGAAAGATGAGTAGTCTATGAACAAAAATATTTAGAATCATAACAGTCTAAAGATGAGTAGTCTATAAATAAAAAGATTTAGAATTATATCAGCCGAAAGATGAGCAGTCTATGAATAAAAAGATTTAGAATTATAACAGTCTAAAGAGGAGTAGTCTATGAATAAAAAGATTTAGAATTATATCAGCCGAAAGATAAGTAGTCTATGAATAAAAATATTTAGAATTATAACAGTCGAAAGATGAGTAGTCTATGAATAAAAAGATTTAGAATTATATCAGCCGAAAGGTGAGTAGTCTATGAATAAAAATATTTAAAATTATGACAGTCTAAAGATGAGTAGTCTATAAATAAAAAGATTTAGAATTATATCAGTCGAAAGATGAGTAGTCTATG
>JAPMOR010103271.1:59731-100834 GCA_026543865.1 Argiope aurantia
TTTGAATGATTGATTCTAGAACAATTGGTAGCAAACTTTACTCATCTGAAAAACTTCAAAAGAATGGATTTCATACAAAATTTGATAAAAGCCTACAAATTTGGTTACAAATCTCATACTGAGTTTCATTCGTCTAATTCAAAATGTTTAAAAGTATCATGTTCATATGGGAAAAAAAAAAAAAAAAAAAAAATTGATGCCGGAAACATGTTTTTCGAACTCGGGAAGATCTGAAACATAGAGAACGAGAATCGTCAAATGGAACAAGAATCGTCAAAATAGCGAGATTGAATTTTTTTGACGAATATATTTTCTGTTCGTATACTTCATGTGCAAGAAAATAAAAATAAGTTCATCTTTTTTAGAATCGTCTGAAACGCAAAGATTCATGAAAATATCGTGGCTGAATTTTCTGATGTACTATATTAAAATACGCTCTCTTTGTAAAGAGAAAGTAAAAAATTCAAAGTGTTTGTTACTGAATAGAGAAATAATTAAAATAATATAACACTTCTGTTAGATATTTAATAAAAATCCTAAATGCAAGCGATTTCCTCTACTTTTATTTAGTTCATTATTTTCATTATTTAATTCATTATTTTTATGTTAATTATATTTAAACATTCTAGAAACATTGCTGATTCATTATCTGAAAGCCCGAACAAAATGTAAGATTCATCAATGCAAGCACCATCAATCAAGCAACAATCTATAATTTGAAGCTCCCAATACTAAAGAATAAATCTATAGGAAGCCTTGTCACATTTCATTTAATACATTTTGGCAGTTATTTGATTTTGCTCAAATTTATTTTTCTTATTTAGAGTTTTATGAAAAAAAAAAAAAAAAGTTGGAAGTGCAACAACAAAAGTTCCAAAGGGCAATGGACTACGTGACATCACAGTCATGTGATTAATGAATGCCATTGAACATCTAATCAGCATTTCATGTCAGACTAAAATGTGCCATCACACTCTTATTTTGTCCTGTAAGAATGAGCATTGGATTTCGTAGTTGATTGAAATCAATTTATTTAAAGCGATTTTACAGTCAAATGACGAATTTAATATCATTTTTTGCGTCATTTATTTTCTTCTACAAGAAAGCATCTTAGATTACAAAATTATATTAGTGTATTAATATACTTCTCCCTGAACATGGTTAATTTTTTTTTTTTTTTTACGTTATCGCTTTTTGCCATTAACTTAAACTAAAATATTTCGTTTCTGCATGAAAGGTTAATTATCCTTTCATGCAGAACTAAATAAGTATTAGTAATAACTAAGTAATCATTTTATTGATAGCGCAATATTTAAGTACCAGTGGCAAGATTAATAAAAAGCAAGTTATAAGCCATTGCACATAAAACAATGTAAACTCAATTTTTGAAAAATATTAGTCTAGTCAGGTACAAAGCATACAACTCCAGATAAATAGTTATCTTAAGCTATAAATTAACTAATCAAAAATGATTTATCATAGTATGAAATATTATGCAAACGATTTGGAATTAAAATAATTACTTAATCAAAACGAATTTTGACGACGTAAGATTTTACGTTATATTTCCCCCCAGCTCAAATGCTCTCAATTTCTGTTAGTTAAATTTTTTGCCTTGTTATGGAAGATGCAAAAATTTCAGGCAAATTTCATTGCATATTATTAAGAATATTGTCAGTTCATGAATATTGCTATTTCGCGACGTCGTTTTATTTCATTTTTAAGAAGCAGGCATATGTACAAGCGATGAGCACACAGAACGACACAGAAAAGGAATGAGGAAAAAAGCTCTTGGACATTTTATCCCTGGTCTTATATAACCTATGATTTTGATAAGGTAAACATTTCTTCATAGTGCTAATATATTAATAAGATTCTGATAGGGATTTCTGACGCATGTCAATCACATGTAAGGGAAACACAGGAATCTTTTAAAAAGAATGTGCTTACTGGACAGTTTTTTACCCCTTCACGCCGAGCGTGGGAAAGTTAGACTTTTAGCTGACAATTCAACAAAGCTTCTCTTGAATTAATTAAGTAGAGACAGTGGAATTGGATCATGAAATAAGAGAATATTTTAGAATAAAGTTACTATGGGCTAAATTAAGATAAAATCTTGAAAATTAATTAAATTGAAATTAGAGTTGAAATATCATTACATATATATATATATATATATATATATATATATATAAAATGTTTTAAAAAATCATTTACAAATGTTGTAATGCTTGCTGGCTCAAAGGTTTTTAGAGTCATCAAGTTTTTTTTAACGTAGTAGTTTTTATAATAAAATTTGAGATAAGAAATGAAAAAAGGAAAGTTAAAAAGTGCTGCTTGATCATAAATTAAATAAAAAAACTACTCAACAGATTTAATCAAATGCTGATTTATTATAACACCCCAACCCAACTGTGTGAATAACGGCATGTGAAGCATATGTCATTTCAAACGGTAAGTTCTTTAAATATTTACTTTTAGTTCTTCCAAGATTTGCTAATCCTACTTCTTCCTAATGACCGGTATCGCATCTCTCATGTTGCAACTTTGTAACACTATTGAAAATTTATATTCCCTTAAGTCTGTCTTGTACATTCAATCCGGTGTATCCTTTTCTTCACATTCTCAAAATGAATCTTATCTAACACACTCTATGGATTCTTAATTGAATCGATAAGACAATACATTCCCATAAGGAAGATGCCATCTAATGAACACCTCAAGTATTCTACGGATTCGTAACTAAATCAGTAAGACAACGCATTTTCAAAATGGAAGGTGGCATCTAATTAGATAGTTAACAGTTAAAGAGTTAAATACCCTAAGGTTCAAAAATTGAAAGTTTGTAAGATATATAGGATAAATTTGCAGGATATTAGTTTGTTGAAGTAAATCTTTTGGTTGGCCACTTGAGCATGCATCTTCTGTATTCTTTTCTTTCCTTTTTTTTTTTTAACCTACCTTTTGCCCCTAATTAGACTTATTCTTAAAAATAATAATCTCTGCAAATTTATGTTGACAATCTCGTAATTTCTTATATCCCTAAAGCAATTTAAAAGGGGGAAAAAAAACTATCAGAAAATTGTCAACGGAACCAAAAAAAAAAAAAAAATGTAATGTTTTTCTTGCTAGCCCATTTATCGATATTTAATGAATCTTCCAACCTACATTTATTGCATACTTATTCATTTTCTTTTCCACTTTTGAGCTAAACTAACAATATCCAATGTATACAAATAGAAACGAGATCAAAATCTAGATCTCCCAAATCACATTGATTAACCTTATTTCTTGCTTCCCTCACTTGAGATATCAATTAGATAACCGAACGCGCAAATTATATGAGACATTTAGAGAGGGATCTGTCGCATGCGTCCGACTACTTGTTACCCATTTTTTGGTCGGTATCATAAAATTTGATGAATGATGTCCAAAGTAATGCCCCCATTTTCTGTCCCCTCAGTGCAAGAGATTCTTGGTGAGTCGCGATTCCTACCCCCGTAGGCAAGAGCGAAGGTTTGGGTAGTTTATTCTGGTAATAGCTTACGATTTTTCAATGCCGTCATTATCAGGAATTAACAACAGTTATAGAAATTGACACCAAAGTAGTTTCAGGCGTTTTGCTTTCGATGTCGAACAGAGTGAGCGTTGGTCTACGAGGGATTATTCGAATTCTTGAGTATCGGAGGTGTGTTTCTGCTGTGGGGCACTTTCAAGCAGTAAGTGGATTAGGAGGCAGAATTTTAAGCAAATTATATAGAATGCAGATAGACCTTAGGAAATGTAACGAGGTAATTAATTACTCGTCAATATGCCTGATGTTAAAAATTTCGCTAAAGCAGATCCTAAAATTGGTCTAAAATGTTTATGTCAAACTGCGTTGCTTGATACTTTTTGGTTCTTACTTTCTTGTACATGAAGTATTCAAAGAGAAAATATCGGAACAATCAAATAGCACAAACATCGAATCCCCAGGTTTCACTCTGAGACCACCACCGCACAAAAAGTATAATTTTGGAATTATATCTGTTTATCTGTCTGCGAACAGAATAATTCAGAAAGTCTTTGAGCTAGATGGATAAAATTTGGTACATGGAGTTAAAACAAAATTTGTTAATGTCTATCAAATTCGGAACGAACTCCGTTCAAAGGAAGTTTGCTTGGTTGTTCAACTACAAGTGAGCGTCAAAATGTTAAAAAAAAAAAAAAAAAAAAAAAACCATTGGTATACAGGTTTAGTATCTAAAAAGTAGATTCTCATCAAATTAGGAAACAAATCCGTCAAAGGATTGACATATCTGTTAGTTTCTACTTGCACAAGCTTATAAACTCGATATCTCAAAAACTTAAATATATGAAAATATATATATGTAATACATAAATATATGTAATATATATTTATATATTAAAACTTAAATAATAAATATGTGATCTTGTGATTGCAAATGTAGTTTTGTATCAAATTTTGATTCAAACAGTTAAAAAAAAAAGCTTAGTGTAAGCAAGTGATAAAAGTAACTGGTATTACAGAGTAAAATAATTTCATACTAGAAAAATAACAATTCATAATAACGATCTAATGAATATAAAGGAGATTAAATATACGAAATATAATAACAAAATTAAAAATATCAAAGAATTAAAACGATAAAATAAAAATAAATAAAATTAAAAATAAATAGAATGGAATAAATGAATAATAAATAAATGAAATGAAATATTCTCTAAGATGTACATATTTCACTAAGTCTTCTATAATGCAGTTCAACAAAATTTATCATAACTTATACTAATACACTTTCTAGTAACTGTAGTGATTTAGTATTAAAATAATGAATAGATTTAGATTAAACAATTGGACTTAGTATTTAAACAATCAATTAAAACAATCATACAAGTAAAAAAAAAATATGCAGTAATAGTTAAGTACATTACAGCGAAATTCGCATTTCGTATGTATAAGCATGATTCTGCGTCAAACTGAAGCATGATTAAGGAATTAAATCCGTACTGTCTTCAAATAAATTAAGGGAATGGCTTAAATTGATTTTGTTTAAAGATCTGCTATTGATTATAGCAACAGTTCGTAAATTTACTTAAGGCAAAGGTTTCGATATCACTATCAGATTGAATAAAAAACATCCAAATATTATCGTATAATGGTTGAATTTCTCCAAATTCATACAGATAGCCAGAAATGCTAGATAACAGGAGTACAAAAAAAAGCAGGAGTTCTTTAATCCCAATATATAAGATGCCGTAATTTGATACATTAATGTTTTTTTTCTGTTTTTAAATTATTCAAATGGTAAAATTTATAACTGGGGTGTTTTACCATAAAGCTTAGAAAAATATGTGATGTCGTACACCAAGAGCTTAAATTGGCATTCAATAATTATTGGTTATTGGTATTTTTCTAATCAGATCTGTGAAGAGAAAATATTTTACTATAAGTAATACTTCTTGCATGTATTGAAATGAAATTAGAATGATTGCGCGAACGAAGAAGTGATATTCTCATTGTTCTATCCTTCCAATGGGCAAAAGAATTTTTGAGTTTATAAGCTAATGACTTTTTTTTTTTTTGTAGCCATAATAAATCACAATAACATTTGTATGTGAATGAAAAGTATAGCTTGGAAAAAATATATAAATCAAATCAAAATATGATTTTTTAAAAATATTATTGTAACTAATCAGACTTAAAAGACGGCACATCAATTATACGTTTCAACTTTTTTGGATTATGAAATGAAGTTGCAAACGCTAAAGTTGAAAGATGTTTAAAATTTCTCCACTAATTCGCATTTCAACCGTACAACAGCCAATAACGCACCTTGTACACTTCTGACATCAACACTTTTTTATTCTTTCATAATGGCCTTCAAAACCATCTCCGAAACCGTACAACAATTACTGGCAACACCCCACCGCGGTTTCTGCATTCGATTGAATTACACCGAAAGCGTGGTTTGCGAATTTGGCTAATAGACCCTTTGCGCTGCGCCCCCTCGTTGAGGCAAAGGAATGCCACCCCAAATTATCCGCCTTATCTTCCCATTCCGTTACAATAAACATCACGTTCTGGTGAGCTCGAGGCGTCACTCTTGCACCGCCTTCCCCCTGGGGAGACTATTTCCGAGGGTTGTTTTTTTTTGTTCCGCCGACCCTCCTACTCCCTCTCAGCACGCGTGCGCGGGGTTCACGGACAGGGGCATGGGCAGGTTGTGTGGGCTGCGATGAGACTTTTCAGAAAAATTTACGTGTTTCTGCCTGGGCTGAAGTAACCATATTTTCCATGCGTCAGTTCTGGTTACTTCAGTACGTGAACCAATAATCCTTGACGCTGCTCTAAGAATGAACAAATTCCAGTGATTTTGAAAAGACGCTGATTTTGAACAGATTCCAATAAAATAAATAAAAAATATCAGAACCTATGAAATAGCTGAATGTGATTTTTTTGTTGTTTTGTTTTGGGAAAAAAAAAGAACAAGTGTTTAAAAATCACAGTATAAATAATATATATTAATTATTTTTCTCCATTATTATTTTCTATACAGTTTTGTTCATTTACATCCTGTTCATTTTGTTCATTTACATGTTATTACTGTTCGTTTCAGTATCCTGAGACGACCACTTTTCGACGATTTTGTCTCACTAAAAGTTGAGACGCGGAAGGAGGTGCGCATCTCCGAAATTCAATTTATTGTTAAATGTAAACATCTCCTCCTTTCATCTTTCCTCTTACCCCTGTTTTGTCGAATTAAACCCATCCTAATGCATGCGCATAAGCGCGGACGGTTTTATAATCCGTTGGCTTACAATAAATAATTACATAGGGCCCCCCTAACTTGGAGAGGTTTTGAAGATGTTTTTATGGTATTTTTAGAATAATTTAATTATGTGCTTTTATGCAATTCACAACGGCCGCTCACTTTAACTTATTTACAAATAAGAACGTCTAGTAATTTTTGGAACATTATTTTGGTAACATTCCTAATTAGTTACTTTTTACGAGATTTATGTTACGTTTTTTTTGTAATTTCAAAAATATATGTTGCTAAATTGTTTAACAAAATGGCTGATCCAATGATTAAAATATTTAGATCAAGCTAAAAAGTTTTGCCTTTTTTATTATTTTGCTTAAAATAATTTTCTAATTTAAATTTATAATTTATTTTATGAACGGGATACAGCGGTCAAATCTCTTGAAGATTATCTGAAATTAGAAGTTTTGGTATTTCAGTCTGCCAAAATTTGCTGCTTAAAACTCCTTATATTGGATTAAAATTAGAATTAAAAAAAACTGTTTATATAAGTTCAACAGGAGACAAGATGGGAGTCTGAACACTTGCATAACCTAAGGATAACTAAAGATCTTAATCCGGCCTAATGCTAATCGGCCACTGAATTCAATCGTGAAACACTCTTTTTCAGCGAGACAAAATAGAGCCTGGAATCGAATCTGTCTCGACTAATCAGAAATATCTCAACATTTTAAGCATATATATGAGGATATATAAAAAATATTCGTAAAGGCATTTTCACTTTTATTCAAAATTCATTGTTTTAAATTTTTGGAAAAATGATTCATATTAATAATAGCTATTAGTTAATAAGTATTATTAATCAGTATGATTACTTATGAATTATGAATCATTAGTAGTACTTAATGTCAGCTATTTGATTATAAGTACTTTTGTCTGTGAAAAGTAATCAAAATTCGACATTTTTCTGGTTTATTTTGAATGTGTAAATTGGTTTCGTAAATTGGTAAATTGGAATGTGTAAATTGGCAAGGTGATAAATGAAAATTATGAATTATGATCAATTGCTGAAAAGAAAGGCAAATGAAAGTTTAATTTCACCACCATAAATGACTATCAAACCATAAATTACGATTAATTTGCGAGTTATTGTACAAATGTGATAACTGCCTTGCCTTAGAACAATCTTGCTTCTTGCTGAATAATTTTCAAAGCGCGCTTAAATTAGTTTCGAAAGATAATTCATTGATTTACAACTTAAAAGAATTTTGTTTAGAATTCTTAGATTATGGATATTTCAGGATAATCAATTTTGTTGTTTAGAATCTAATAATATAAATCCTGGAGTAAGGTTATTACGTCATTTTAAAAATATATCTTTTGATAGCTAAATCCAAACGCATTCAATTTTTCTCATATTCTGGGTGTTCATAACCATTTAAATTATTCGTTGAATATTTTCAAACATCTATTATTGCTCAATTCTAATCACTCCATTATGCGATGGCTCTCCCCTTCCCCCTTCAAATTCCAATAGCACATAAAAAAAGAACAATAGAGAATAAAAGGAATTCATTACCAAAACAGTATGTACAATATATATATATATATTTGACCCAATCATCGTAAAATTCAAACATTTGTCATAATCGGTTGACGAGATTTCCAATATTCACTTCGAAGAACGATACAGCCAATGACGTGTAATTAATCTTTAAGATTAGAAGCTTTGACTTCTTGTCAGTTCTTCAATTCAACGAAGTAATGAAAATCACTTGGCTCTAAGCCGCGTTCCCGATGAAGGTGGACAAAGGTGAAAATCCGTCGCTACAAAAGATCTTGTACCGTGAGTTGATGAAGTTGTTCGAAGAAAATGGAGAATGTTTGAATTCCAGGCTGTGAGCTGGCCGATCACTATGTCAAAATTGAAATATTGGAGAGCGAAGGTTTAAATGTTCTTGCTGCATGTTCTTATACAAAGGATTTCTAGACTAATGAGAAATTTCAAAAGTCCTTGAAATTTACCTGCTAAGTTCTTGACATAGAATTCATTCAACGTCTTAATTAGATGACACGTCCTATTTGGGAATATTTATTGCTATTTTAATTCCTATAATAATATAAGGAGCATTTGAGATAATGAAGCTTTTCTGAGTGATTTTTTGTTTGTTTCATAAATTACTTAATGTTTTCGCTTAATTGCAGAATAAAAATTAAAAATTTAGTAATTCGATGCGAGTTCAGACCTGTCCTTTAATGGAAAGAGGCTAAGGCTTATCTCATAACACTGGAGAACTACATTCTTCTGAGAGGGGATTGGAAACTTGATTCACTGATATAACAAGTGCCTACATCTTCACGTCTTATGACGGAAAGTATCCATGATTGTGCATTAATTTTTGATAATAAATTCATTTTGGTCTTTGCATTTTTTGTATGGTGTATCGGAGCTTGAAAAAGAAAAGTTTCTTATATTATAAGCAAAGAAATATGCCTTCAAAAGAAATATGCCTTCACCCTTCTACACAGAAGCTTGTCTTGATGATTTTATTAAATAAACCATAATTATGACAATGCAAACGTTTCCATTGTGCGTATAAAGTAGCTTCTTTGGATAAAGAATCCTTAATACTTGGTAAGCATGAAAAATAGACGAATGCAAATTGTTAAATGGATTCCCTCGAGCAATTTGGGATCATTCATCGATTCAAGTTTCACGTTTTCTTCACGTCCCGGCATTTACGAATTGCTGGTGCATAATCACACGGTGTATTCAAAATTACCATCTGTAATTTTTCTCTTATCACTTCTAATATACTAAGTCTGTCAAATTCTTATCAGTAAGGGTTCTGTTAAACCCTATTCCTGATTGTTTGTTATTCATTTCAAGAAATGTGCTCTGCTCTTTCCACGGTCACACAGACCTTGGTTAGTTAGCGCAGCTGAAAAAAAAGCAGACAGGTTATGCATCAAAATCAACCAAGTGTATCATTTGAACAACTTGGTTTAGATAAAATGTTGCTATTTCTCTTCTGCTATTTAAACAAACTTCTTCGCTCGAAATAGAAACATATCAATTTCATTTCCTGTGAATTTAAAGCTGTATCTAATTCTTTTGTCTTCATGGACTGCTAAAAAGGGAAGCATTATTTCTACTGCGTTGAAATGGGAAAAGGGATTGATTTTATCAGATTTTGAATTTTAATGTATCTTTATTTTCCATTCAAATATATAGTCATAATTCTATTATAAAATATGTGTTTTGTAAGTATAGCTGAAGGAAGAAAAGTCTTTACGGTGCTCTTTGCTTTTATTTTATTTATTTCTGTTCATCTATGTCTATGGCACAGCATAATTATTAGATAAAACTATGCATCTGCGAGATTACATTTTATTTTGATTTCGAATTTTCTATAATGATAAAATTTATGAAAAAACCATTTAAACAAATGAATCGTTACAAATGCATTTATAATTCTAACAATAAAACATGTTTTAATTATGAATTAATAATTAATAAACTTTTACGTGTAACATACTATAAAAAATTATAAAATGAATAATATTGTTAAATTTTTGTCAGTTTTATTATTTTAACTATGAGTGAAGGTATACATGACGAGCTTTTCAAATTCATAATTTTCGAGAAATGAAATATATCATCCTTTGACAATTTCATTTGTTTCACATCTTTAGGTTTCTATGGAATTCAATCCTTCCTCCCTAAAAATATATTTTATGATCCATTTCCTTTCAGATTTGCACGAAATCTTAGTGAAATCTTCATTATCTTAGGCGAAATTACTTTTTTCCGAAATATATGCTGCTTTGTCGGCAAAGTCTTTTTATGTTTATTATACTACAAAAGAAGAAGCATAAAAACTGCTATAACCAATTTTCACTGAACAATATTCAGAATTGAAACAACTTTATGAAAAAAGTTGAAAATAAAAGATTTTTTATATTAAAAATAAAAAAAAATTCAATTTTTTTTTTGCTATAGGCATAAATTCGTATAAAGCAAGATCTACTGAAAGAAAAGAATCGAGATTTTGAATAAAAATATGCCTCGTGACTGTAAAGTCACATAAATTAAATCCATAACTTTAAAAAAAATATTTATTTATTTATTTATTATTTTTCAGAAGCATCATTTTCTAAAATGCGTTTACTTCAATTTTAGAATGACAAATATATATATATATATATATTGTGATCTATCTAATCCTAACTTATCTCCGTTTTAAAAAAAAATGTTGTTTTATTTTAGCGAATTTTAAGTGATTTCTTATAATTTGGTCCTGAAATTCGGTCTGTAATTCACTGTCTCTCATTTCAAACTCCCTTCAATAATCATTCCTGTCAATTTCCGAAACATTACATTTTATAATGTAATTTGTATTTAAGGATTAGACTCATCTATATTTGAAAACTCCGTGTTTAACAAACTTATCACTAACAATTCCATATTGGAAAGTAAAAACGAAAAGGAATCTTAATGAAAGATACGAAAAATCCGAATTTCATGGCTTAAACACAGCTGTTGATTCTCTGTTAATGATACCAGCATTTAAAAATATCCAAGAGAAATTGCTCGTAATTTGAAAACCTATCTGAAGACGAAGCACCGGGCTCTGTGTCATGAAATAGCCCCTATTGGATATTCTGAATTTACCGGCCCTATTTTATGCCACAGGTGAATTCTCTGTATTGGGGCTCTTTTATTGCTCTCACCTGCATGTTCGTATTGAATGCATAAATCATAAATAAAGACCGGAGTCTTGCCAAATGTCCATTGGGAAATTTTATTTTAACGATTGGGTATGGAATATGCTACTTTGTAATAAAAATATGAGTATGTAATTATTAGGTATTTATGGTGTTGTTGTTAAAATAATGCTGTACGATAGCAAATGGAGTTTCATTGTTCGAGTAGAGATACACGTGGTATTTATTCTCAGGCTGGTCTATTGGAGTAAAGGATTCCAGTAAATATTAAAAAATTTCGCTCAATTTTTTTTTTTTTTTGTATGATTTCCAGTTTTTCCCTCCCTTATATTTCGATCATCTCTTGCAATTAAAAGTATTTTATTTATCTCATTTTATTAACTTAATTTGGTTTTGAAATTTAAATTTTCCTCTCCTGCGAAATCTCAGCTTTTGTCAACAGGATAACATTGAACATAGTCGTTTTTTCTTTATTGAAACTGCAAAGTTTGAGCAATTCTTGCATTGATTCAAAACTTTATTTATTAACTTATTTTGTAAAACTGATCGATTTTTTTCCTTCTGATAATTCATGAACATGAACGAATGCACATTAAACCATTCGTTAGTCGAAATCTGCCATCGCACTTAACCCTTTGACTTCCAATTTTTAAAAATCTTTTTCTCTGCAATCGCTTAGAAAATGAAGATAATAGCTTCTATTCAATTTTTAAAAAAATGTTTTTAAACCGCCTTGGCAAAGACATGATGGTTAAATGCGCCCTCGCTCCACCAAAAAAAAACTACTTTTACTTAGAACTATTAAGCTGATTTTTAATGGTTAGTGGTATGTATATGTCCTTGTTGGTAGTCAAAGTGTTAAGACGAGAAAATATTTTAGGCAAAGAAAACACTTCTTCCTTATTCGAATTATTACTTTTATTGTTTTTCAGAGTGGGCAATAGTAGTTACTTACAATATAATTTTAAATCAACGCTCATCATCAAAAGGTCATATAACACATTAAACAAATTTAATAAATTATGAATATTAAAATCCAGAAAATTTCGCTTCTAAAGTTTAATGCATCAATTTTTGTTTAATAGTTCGAAAACAAATTTGTTTATAAAAGGCATAATTTTATTACTGTCTTTTTAGAGATTGCTTATATTTTTAACGGACGAATTAACACTAGTGGGTTTTAACAGAAGAGTTGCGAAACCAAGTGGGTTTCAAATGCATTCATGAATTAATTGCCTTTAAAATATATTTAAGGTGAGAAATGCGAAGATTATACATCCATTTCATCCTGTTAGTAGACCACTCCTCAACATCCAGATCATTCCTCAGTAGTTTTTAAAACAATTTTCAAAACAGTGTACCGATCCAATCAGTTGCCTATTACACTTAAATGACAAGTATCCTTATCCAACAAGTTTTAACGAGGTTTAATAGCTTCCCATCCTTACCTATTTCTTCAGCTTTTTTGGCGCAATATCGGCAGGCAATGAATAAAATTTCATTTCATGGACTTCATTTATGTGGAACGGTTATTTGCCAGCCAATTCATAATCCGCCAAACCAGCTAAACCTACGATGGCCAGCTATTCGAGCAGTTCCCGTGTTAGGCAAGCTGCACAATCAGATTAAAAGCTAGCAGGAGGAAATCACTGCCTAATAGTAGCTTCATCACTTATTATTTATCACGCCTATATAAGCCTAACCTATCAGGTATTCTAAACACTGCCCCTCCCTTGACAGCGCGATGAGATATCGGAGAAAACAGTGAAAAAAGGGTGTCAGGTAGGTAACTTCCACTTATCTTATAACAAGCCTTGTTCTTGCCTCTTATTTTTGACTGTTCTCGGTTGGTTTTTGTTTTGTTTTGATGGTCGTACTTCCCGTCTGCCCTGACCGGTATTAGGGATGGGCTGAGTAATAGCAAGCGCTGCAGTCATTTCGGTGGATTTTTTTTTGTCGTTATTTCTTCCTCGAGTAGACACATATTTTGAAGGAATCATATCCGTCTGCAGTGCTTGATGTACTGTAGAGGTCTTATCAAGAAAAGCCTTTCGCAATTTTTCGAGAATTTAAAACGTAATTGGAACTAAAATTGTTTTGAAGGCATTAAGCATAATCTTTCTTCTTCCTTGGAAAATTAAAAAAAAAAAGAAAAAAAAGAAAGAAAGAATCCAAGCAGTGAAATTACATTAATTTTTTTATTTATTCTTTTAATTAGATAGCTGCTTTTATTTCATGATCTTGAAATAGTGATGCCAATACAGTTTTCTCTGATGCTGTGACGAATAATGTCTATATTGCTATTTAACATCAACAAAGCATATTAATATTTAGGATTTTTGTATTTTTTCTGATTTATTCTTTACAAATCCTCACAGTCTATTATCACGATACACTTCTTCAGTTGTAGAGTCATCATGCATATTAATTATCCTATTTATTATTTCATTATTCTTATTCCTGAGATTCCTTTCAAAGAAATTTAATGATTAATATAATTACTGTGGATCTTATTTTAGCTTATTATACAGTCTTCTCAATCATACATTTATTAACAAAAACAGAAGTAAATAAACTCTGGATCAGAGTGTTGCAAAGAAATTTAACCATCTTAACAACTTTAGGTTCGACTGTATGTTTCTCTGAGGGAGAAAAGTAATATGATCCACCCCCCCCCCAAAAAAAAAAACTAAAAATATTATTTATTATTATCAATTTTGTTTGGAGAAACTTCAATTTTCTTTTATTTAAACACAGAAGGTATTTAAATGTGCAGATTATTCAATGAAAAATTATTGAAAGAAGCGTATTTTTTTTAAAAAGTTCCATTTAACACATTAAAAAAATCAGTTTGTTAATAAAAATTTGATATGGACTTGAAAAAAATGATGCCAAATCATCTCAACTTATTACATCTAAAAATGTCGTATGAGATAATGGGAAATGCAAAAAATATGACTATCGAATGTCGGACAAAAGAACCTTTCAGATTTGTGCTTTGTTTTTAAATATTTTTATGAATGCAGATTTTTTTGCTTTACGCGCTACTGTCTCTCGATTATATTTCGGAACTAATAAGTCCATAGATAATAGCTTAAATAACTGTAAAAATATATAATAGAAAATTTTATAATGTAGAGAATTAAAAATTGACCCCGAAAGATTCTCGGGTCTATCCCGATTCACCTATAACAAATAAGGATTAAACCCCAAAGTGTTAATCAAACTCGGATTCTTATTTTAATTTATCGTACATTTTTTCTTAATTTTAACTTATTTAATGAAATAGAGAAGTGATTTAGAGATAAATGTATATCGAGAGAAGAGATTTGATCATCTTTACACTAGGTTTACCATGAGTTGGCATATTCCTGTTTCTATCAAAAGGGTCAAAATGGCCCCTTTTGGTATTTAATTAGAAAAAATATAGGCCTATCTATTATGAAGTTAAAGTTGAAAAATTTTTTATATTTGAAATATATTTGTTGAGATGTAGTGTGAGGAAAAGGACCATCTTCAAGACCATTTATTCTTCTACCAAAACATTGACTCACACATCTTCTTACCCACAACCTATAATAGCTTCTATCTGCCTGACTTTCGGCTTCGGCTTTTTGTTTCTTATATACACGCATTTTATTAACACGTACTTATTTCTATATTTATACCTATATCTGTGTCCCTATCAAGCCGTTACGTATTTAAATATAAACGTATATATTATCAAGAGTATTTATTCGAATGGTCAAAATGACCTCTTCGGTAAAAGTATGTATACTATATACATTCCTTTGAAACTAAAAAACGAAAAAAAAATAAGATTTGCGATTATATGTCTTATAAATATAAGTGAAATTGATTACAATATTCTCATAAAATATGACAATAATTTCCTTGAAGAAAATGACCGAAAAGTTTTCTCAGAGGGGTCAAAATGACCCATGGTAAACCTAGTGTTAAATCTAAAATTTCTGCTTAAAATTCTCAATCGTGAAATTGGTAGGCGAAAAGGGCGAATTAATTTTCTGCAGACGTATTGCAAAGCGATATGCCTATCTTGATCAGTCCCAGGTTTGATTGACTCTCCACTCTTCTCAATCGTACAATCACTGAGAAAAAAACTGACGAATTGACTTTGTGATCGACGTGTTACAAAAAGATTTCACCATCTTTATCAATCCCGTGATCTCTTAGTGAAAGAGACGCGTCACTCTCGGTGTGTTTGCGGTTGAGTTGAAAAATGACTTTTTCTCGAGTTTCGCCTCTGGCCCTGGCAATAATGATGATAGTGCTTTCCCTCGGCAGATGGTATGAAAATCCCTTAATAGTCCGCCAATTTACCGCCACCCCTCCACTTGGGGTTAAAGAACAGCATCAAGAGAGAGGCATGCGTCGAAAATTGAGACTTGATGCAAATAACTATCGTTTCCCCTCAGCCAACTTGTTCTTTTCGCCAGCACGTGTTATTAGGAGGAGAGCGCTCGCATGCTTCTCAGGTGTGTAGTGTATTTTGAAGAAAATAACCGAGGCGGTTTGGGTGAAATTCTCGAGGTAATGTTTAAGTAACCAAAATGAACGGGAACTAAAACGTTACCCTCGGTGATTTGTTCTCAAATGTAGCAATCTTTGTTTGTTTTGATCACCTGCGAGGACGGCTAAATTTTTGTTGGTCTCTTCCTCTAAGTGAATATCTTTTAACCTGACATGATGGGGAAACCACACACACAAAAGAAAAAAACTGGTTTCGGAATTTCTATCATGCATTTGAAGTATATATTAAAGAATTTTATTCATAAAAATCCTGATTCACGTTTTGAACTTATTTTAAGAAAGTATTTCACTTGAGAATTAAAAGTATTGTAATTATTGTGAAGTTGATTTAAGAATGAATATTTTTGACAATTATCAAATTATAAATAATTTCTGTTTGAAAAAAAAATCTTCATAAGACGAGCAATATAAAAAAAATGATAACTAAATCAATAATTTACCTAAATAAAAAGTAGATAAATAATGAATGAATAATTAATATAAATAAAAAATCATATAGATAAAAAATTAAACAAATAAAAGATGCTCTTTTCACCAAAATACAATTCTAAAATGCAATGCGTTAAGGTGCAGTGAAGGGAAAGCAAGGAGGTATAGCTATTCCAGGCACTATACTTAAATGGCGCTGTGAAAAGAAAATATTAGTGCTTTCATTTCACTTTGTGAAACCAAATATGAGGGAATAAAAGAGAATGAAAATAACTATACTTCATTATACTATAAATTCTTAATAACTATAGCTATAAGGGAAAGGGAATAAAAATAGTTATACTTAAATTTCACTTGTTACTAAATGGCATTTGCAATGGTCTGCGAATTTATTGTGATATTCTGGAGGAACTAAGGATTCTTACTGGACATGTTGTCATAAAAAAAATCATAATATGAATTAAATACATGAACTGAAATAGGAGTTTCAATTTCTTCATACGAAAAAAATGTAATGAAATTATTGTAAAATAAATGCAATAGTTTTAGAAGTCCAAAAACATTCTTTTTTTATTAACATAATTCTTATAAGTATTAATGCTTCCTTTTACATATATGTCATTTGTAGCCTCGTCATCATAACGGATTAAAGCAGAACCAATTCTTGAATTCTAATCAGAAAAAAAATATCAGATCCTTTAACAATTTATTTATTGCCGTTATTTATTTATTATATTATTTGTACAGTTTATTTATTGTGTCTACCATAAAGAATACGTTGAAGTCAATGACTATCTAGATAGCTTCTTTTTTCCTGTAAGCGAATAGAAACATGCTGTGTTCAACGCAGATGGAAATAGCTTCGAAAAAGATGATCCAAAAATAAAAATAATTTGACTATAACAAATAAAACATGTGTGACACTTAAACAAAGAATATACAGCATATTTTTATTTCATATAATCATGCTGTCAACCTCATATTCCTCTGTCAACATTCAAGGATCTTCTTGAAATCTCCACGGCTTTTAGATATTGCAACAATACAATTTTAAACAACCGATTCAGTTAGATCTCTATTAATCCAATAACCATAGAAAAGATGAATCCTACGGGTGTAATTTTTACGATCAGAATTCATGGAACATGCAGTTGAAAAAAAAAAGAGAATTTATTTGAGATATTAATGTATTATTTTCTACTATGCGTTATTTATAAGCATAATGCGCAGTAGAAATCAAAATCATCTACGTAGTCGAACTTACTTTTTCTATTTTTCACCATCAATTCAAAAGAGGATGAATCACATTTACTGTATATATTCTTAAAATTCCTCGATTAAAAAATATTTTGGCTGTCAGAATTTTAATTAAATAGAAATAAACTTCAATTTATACCTTGTAAAAGCCATTTTTCAGACATTAAAGCTATTAGTGTTTAATATATGCAAATGTAGAGAAGATAGTTTAAGATGGTTAATATATATGCAAATATTAAAGTTTGATAATTTTCTGAGCTTTATCATTAATACGATAATATAAAACATGAAAAAGGGGTACAAAATTCCACTTGATGTAATAAGCAGATTTTATGCCGGCGTCCTGGCATAGGGATAGCGCATCTTCCTCATGATCTGAGCGTCCCGGGTTCGAGTCCCGGTTTGGGCATGGTTGTTCTTTCGTTGTTCTATCTGTGAGATGTGTGAATGTGCCCTCCTGTAAAAAGGGATTGTGCAAGCGAATGAGTGATGCGTGAGTAGCTAAGTCGTTCTCTTGGCCCTAGTTGGCGCTACTATAGAAACAAGAGACGCACCCCCTCAGGCTTAAACTCGGCTGTCTCTGACGGCGGGGCTTGTCCGTGGCAAGTGCCATAATTACAAACAAAAAAAAAACAAGCAGATTTTATTTTCAAATGGAATTCATACCATCGCAAAACTAAACTGATCGCATGAGAAAATTTAGCCTAAATATCCACACAGCAACATGCACCCAAGTTTGTCTAGTTTTTCCCTTCACATTTTAAATGAATGTTAAGTGAATTACCTATTTCTCATGCAGCAAATCAGGTTTTTAGTGATATTTTCAAATTGCGTGATTTAGTTAGATATCAACCAATTGATGCATGAAACTGCCTCATAAAGCACACAAATTTCCTAGTTTGTTTCAATTACAAATTCACTAAAAAAAAGTTATTCCATGTTGAGACCACTTTATCTGACGTTTTAGCTGCATTATTATCATTGCAGTGAATTTCATACATTGATTAATTCTATATTATCTTACACTTTCTACTAAGACTCCATGTATTTTTTTTTTCTTTTGCACGATGGAAATTGGATTTTAAAATTAAATTGCTCTGTACTTGGTGAGTGTTCTATTCTGCAGAATCAACAAGAGAGTACGATTGCATTCCAGTGTGAAAATGCAGCATAACGCATCGTTTAGAGATTTAAAAAAATGGCGAATTTTTAAGTAAACAGTTCAGTTCAAGTAATATCAATAAATGGTATTTCTCATCGACCGTAGAGTTCTACAAAATTACAATTTTAAAGAAATTCGACAGCTGAAAAATTCATCTTTTGAACATTTAATCTGAGTAGAAAACTCTAGAAGAAGCATACATATGGATTGCAGCAGCTGAATGAAAACCCAACTGATAAAACTGCTTTGTATCTGAATATGTGGTACAAATAGAGAACTATAGCAAATAGAGATAAAGCTCCATTAGAACTGACATTTAAAGATATGAATTGGCTCTAGCAAGATATCATAAAGGAAAAGAGATGGGCGAATTCTCTAGAAAGTTTTGCATGTGCCATTTTACATCTCAGCCATATTCCACAATCACGTATTTTGCAATTTTAAGTAGCGCACTTTGTGAGACTCCCCCACCACTCTTTTAGTAAACTGGTGAATTTAATTTACATTTCAGCTTAATTAACATATTGAGGATTAATATTAGAATTAATATTTATGTGAAGCAGAATGCAATTTGAAGACAGTGAAGAGACTTGCTATTTCGTGACGTCGTTTTATTTCATTTTTAAGAAGCAGGCATATGTACAAGCGATGAGCACACAGAACGACACAGAAAAGGAATGAGGAAAAAGCTCTTGGACATTTTTTCCCTGGTCTTATATAACCTATGATTTTGATAGGGAAAACATTTCTTCATAGTGCTAATATATTACGAGATTTCGATAGGGATTTTCGTTACAAGCGCGGAGAAGGCAGGGGAAACACGGGGAGATTTTAAAAAAGAATTTGCCTCATCAGCGGTATTTTGCCTCTTCACGCAGAGTGTGGGAAAGTTAGACTTTTAGCTGATTCTGCAATTTAACAAAGCTTCTCTTGAATTAATTAAGTAGAGACTGTGGAATTGGATCACGAAATAAGAGAATATTTTAGAATAAAGTTACTATGGGCTAAATTAAGATAAAATCTTGAAAATTAACTAAATTGAAATTAGAGTTAAAATATCATTACATATATATATATATGTTTACAAATTTATTTATGGTACGTGACTGCGTTCGAGATGATTCTTTTGAAAAATGTTGTAAAATTATAATATTTCTGTGTTTTTGTACAAAATAGATAGATAAACAACAACAATAAAGCCAAAATATATCATTTTAAAAATCTGAAAAAAAAATTTTTTTTAAGGTAAAAAGAGGTATAAATCAAATATCTACTAGCTTAAAAGTTTATAAAAAAGTTTGTTCAAAATAGAGTAAATAGTTTAATAAATATATTTTCTTTTTCCGGAACTAAAAAAAGTAGCTCAGCATCTATCCAACTACTAATTATTAGGGTCCAATTGATAAATAACATGAAACTTCCAATTTTTTTCGCATTGTGAAACATTAAAAAAATCAACAGAAAATTTTCTAAAGAACAGATTGCTCTAGTTCAAGAGCTGCCAGCATATTAAGAAATTATTATGCGAAATTTGAACAAAAAACGTGAATTAAATTTTAATTTGTGATGTTTGTCGTAAACAAAATTAGGCCAAAATTTAGAATTTGAGAAAATCGCATTTAAAGATGTAGAATAGCGTAAAAACATGTGCAATGCAAATATAAAAATCAATGCGATTCGCCAAAGAATAAGTGTAGAAAAATATTCATACGGTTTTATGAAGAAGGCAATTTAGAAATTAAGAGTATTGAATAAAAATATATCTGATATTTTTGCAAGAAATCAACTCTTCGACGTCGTCACCTTCCTTACTTCATTTTTCTGCCCTCCCCCTTGAATCCCAGAGGCATTAGGCAACTGCCTATGTTGAAATCTATCGCTCACTACATATCATGCATTAAAGATTTAATTCTGTTGAGAAAAAAGAAAAAAGCAATTTTTGCCTGCGATTGGTAGCTCAAGGGAGTCAATTACGTGCTCACTTGATATACATGAAATGTACCTCGTCAACTTAATTTTGGATTTCATTATGAATAATTCCAAAAGAAACAGAATATGGTACTACAGCAAAGTGTAAAGATATGTATGCTATTAGACGTAATTATACGTAATTATGTGTGGCTTGTGACTGTTAAGTCGTATTATTTGTTCCAATATTACAATAATTTTCTCTATGCTTCAGTTTTTATGCCAGGAAGTTAAAAGTATTATTAAGATATTCAAAATGATTTTGAATCTTTTATGCCATTGAAAAGTTGCAATGCAAACGCACTTACATAAAAAAAAGAAGAGCACCATTAATCCAAAAAAAGCGCAGAAATTCCTTGATCACGGAATTATTCTCCTTCTCCAATCTCCTTGCAATTCTTTTCTCGTCCGAATTCTCCCCCATTTCCTGATTTCAGTTTTTCAATAACAAAAGGAACGATTTTCTTTATTTATCAGAGAACCGTTTCCGTATTGGAAAGGTAAAATATTCTCTATTCCACACTCTTTGCAAATCGCTACTCCACAACTATTATTTTCGTTCATACCGGGAAAGAGTATAAAAAATATATATGAAAAAAAGGAAGCAAAATTTTTTTTTCTTCTCTCTCTCTCTCGCTTCCATTCTTTGGAATAAACCAAAGACGGTACCGGCGCGATGCACCTATAAAAATTCAGATTAAAAAAGTAGATAAAGTAGCAAAAAAATATGAGAGAAGGAGAAGAAAAAAAGATGACAAAGAAGAAGAAGAATTTGATTAATGATTTTATATTCCCCTTTTTTCGTTTCCTAATCTAACCTCTCACGCCATTTTTCACAGCTCGTCCTCCCCAGAAGTATATCAACCGCCAATGGGAGCGGAGCGAAGACGAGAGAGCTTATTATGCAAATTAGGGTTGGTAGGGGCAGCCTTCATCGCTCGCACAACCCAACATCCATCTCCTACGTGCCACAGCTGACACGATTCCGAGCGAACTTCCACTGGCAAACCCCCGCTTGGCGGGGAGTTTGGCGACGTGGTAAACAATCGCATCTATTGAATAAATTGGAGAACACACTATCACTTGCCTCGCTTATTTGGTTACTGGATAAACAAATATCTCTTCTTTCACAAAATCGTATTCTACTCGTCATACTTAATTGATTAAGTCTTTAGGGTCCAAAATGATATCCTTACATTTTATTGTTTATATAATTAACCAAACGCAGTGGTCTGTCTAAAACTGTTTCGCAGACTCTCCATTTATCTTCTTTCCTTCGCACAAAATCGTATACCTTCAAAAAGGTGCCAATGCTTTACTTGGCATCTATGAAGCAATTCTAGCATTTTTCCGAAATCTGTTGAGCAAATATTTTTCCCCAATTCCTTTTTGCCGCCTGAATGGAACCAAAATTCGATACAGTACAAGATCATATGCCAAATTTCATTGATTATGTCATTGCGTTTCTGCATTTATATACACGCTAAAGTACACACTGACCGACAGACAGCACGTACTTTCGGTGTATATGTTGACGATGTATGAACCCTTTGATAAATTACAGATTTGATAAGAATCTATTTTTTAGATGTTAAGTCTATATTCCAAATTTTATATATCTAGTTTTTTAAGTTTTATAGTTATCCAGTTCACTTGTACTAGAATTCACTTAAATAGCCAGATTTCCTGTGGGCGGATTTCGTTCAAAAGGTGATAGAAACCTTCAAATTTGGTGGTAAGTCCATATACCAAATTTCAGCGGTCTAGCTCGAAATGTTTTGGAATTATCGTGCTCACAAATAGATAGACATAATGACGAGAATTTATTTTTAGGACTCAGGGAGGTCTGAACATTTTTATAGCATATATTTTATAGCATTTTTATACTTTCTCATATACAAATTATTGAAAAAGTATTGTTATCAGCAAACGCGAACTCCAAATTTGAACGTTGAAACGTTCAAATTTGGAGTCCGCGTTTGCTGATGACAATACTTTTTCAATAATTTGTATATGAGAAAGTATAAAAATGCTATAAAATATCACTGAATGTACTTGACTCATGATTTAATTATATTCTAAGCAATGGTCCTTTTAATTTTTTTTAAAGAAATTAGCAGAAAACCAATCACATTTAATATGGCAGACTGAAATATTTCATTTAGAAAAGAAATCTGAACTCAACTTTTCTGGATATAAAAGAGCTTGGTAATGTCTGTTTCTTTCACTTTTGTCCCAGTTTCCTTTCCATGATTTTATTTCCATGTTGTTGTTTTTTTTTTTCATGGTTCTTCAATATTCAAATTAAAAGGGATTTTTAAAAAATAAAACTGTTACGCAGATTTTATTTTACATTTATTTGTTCATGAAATACTACAGTGGATATAACTTAATGTGATTGTAGTTAATATTATTTTTCGTTTTATATTATCAAAATCTTCTGGTTCCGAAAAAGACTTTTTCAAATGTACAAGATAATAATAATAATAATAATAGTTTGGACCGATCACTATATCGTTTTATGTTATCAGTTTTCAATTATAAAATTATCCGATCCTTTATTTTCAACTACTATTGATTAAAAATCATGTAATTTCTCTCTCCAATTAAGGGAAAACATCTGATGGCTTTTTTCTCATGCAGTTTGGTTCTTTATCTGGGCTAGAGTGATCTAGATTGATTTAAAAGACCAGATACGCTGTGATGTGTGTTGAAGTTTGAACCACTACTATCTGCGATTGAATTACGAAAGCATAATGGATTTTAGAAGCAAAAAGAATTGATTTAAGTATTGAAGACAAAATATAAATTCTTCAGAGGTATGAATGTTTACCTAAAACGAATAAACGTAACTCTGTGGCGAAGTTTAAAACGAACCGGAACGAATGTGTTGAAGAAAACCCTTTAACGAGCTCTGAAAGGAGTCCAATTTTTGATATTTTGAAATGCAACGTACAACATCGTTCAACAAATTATAAAATACAGCACAAGTATGAACAATATATAAGAGAATCATTAAGGAATAACTGTTGACAAACAACAGTTAATGATTTTTTAAATGTTATTTACGAAATAAATTTTGGGTACTCCGGGGGCAAGTGTTTTTACTCTTTTCTTTTGCTTAGAAGAAATTTAGATAATCTCCCCCAATTCGATTATTTTTATCAATTGGATAATGTTACCTAAAATTCTTAAATCCTGGAGTGATTATATTAAGTACTACGGTACTAATTATGGTGTATATGATAACAAATGTGTTTTAGAGGAAATGAAATTTAGAGGTTTATAAATGAAGTAACACCCAGAGACAGTTCAAAAACATGTAGTACTTCAATAATGTTATTTATCAGAATAATATAAAGGGAATATTGTTTAAAAATGAACAACTGAGCAGCAATTCAGAAAATATAGGAATACCCTTTTTTTTTTTTCGATGAATAATTTAACAAAAACAGCAAAACTAGCTATCATTTTAAAGAAATATGAGGAAAAGTGTGAGATATTTTTCTTTTAGGGCTTTTACTAAGAAATTTTGGTAGAAATTTCTTTAAAATGTGCAGATTCAGAAAATGGAATCTTAAATATTTTCTGAAGGTAGGTACAAGCATTGGGGATTTTTATCCTTTCGCTTGGAGCATGAAAATTGCAAAGATCATCATTTTTTAGAGCGCGTGTTAGAAATAATTAAATAAAAATCGGGATCAGGAATAAGGGAATTTTGTTCAGGAATTAAGGAAATTTTTTATAATAATATAATATGAACTTATTTAATATAAAAATAGGAAATTAATTCGGATTTAAATTAGATTTAGAGATATCATTACACACACACGCACGCATATATGTATGTATATATGCATTTAATTTGACATGTTTCTAATAAGTCACCATGAACATTAGAGTGGGGGGGAGGGAGATGAAGGTGAAAGAGTGAGAAGTGCAAAATGGCAAAGACAAATCTTAGGTGGTGGTGGGGGGGGGGGACGTACGATTAAAAACTTTAATTGGCTGTGTGCGAAACCAGAGCTGCGAAATTTCCAGCCAAAGGTTCGCCAAATTCATGAGGAAAAAACATTGCTTTTCATATATCGATGTGCCTCTTAATTTCGAGCCCTGAGTGAATTTCGATGTTTTCCAGTATTATTCTATGTGCAGCGCCTTCAAAAATCTCTTTTTATATAATTTCTTGTCGTTTTCTTTTCATTGTTTTCTCCAACTATCGTTGATTATGGAATTCTTAGTATGGTAAAATAAACAAATAAAATTAAAAATGATAATATAAATTTTTAAAATACTTTCAGAGGTTTTTCTTCACCTTTGCAGTTCTAACGGAAGAGCTGCCACAGTTAAATTATAAAATACTTCATATTTGTTTAAAATTCGAGGAAGTCTTTGAAACTTCTAGCATATTAAACCTTGCAAATGTGATATGTTAAATCTCTATTTATTTCTTGTTCATATCTGGTATATATATAAGATTTTCTGTTAAAAATAAATTTTTCTGGTAATCCAAATTAAAATTGTTATTTAGAAAAGAAGATTTTCTGAAATAAATTTGTCATTGCAAAATCAAACAAATGCTTCGATAAAGTTGAATTCGCTTTCTTTCCACTTTTGATTTAATTATTTTTGTTTAAAATTCTTAAAATTCTTATTAAATGATATCAAAATACTGATTTCTGTTTTATGGAATATAATCTCTAATATGCTGTTGAATTTTGATGATCTAAAGAAAACTCTCTGTCTGTACTAAACTGTTTACTTGTTAAGAGTTCTTGAAATGAATTTTAGATATTTAGAATTGTTTCCATGGATTAAATATTCGGTAATTGTTTTTAATAATTGATATAGTTAAAAAATGAAATTTAAAAAAATTTCTATCTATCTTTCTCTTTACAGTAAATTAACATTTTTAAAATTAAGGTTCAGTTGCCCTTAGAACACTCGATTTGAAAAAAAAAAAAAAAAAAGATTTCAGCAGAAAATTCAACGCCTTACGAAATAAATTCAGTTCAGTACGACCCTCTCCCCCTTTTTGTGTGTATGTACGCCTGCCTTATTACTCTTTTAGATTAAAATATAACTTTACAAAAATTATTGTTTTTGATAAGTTAATAAAGCAATGAGGTTTTATTGCATTCTTCTAACATAATTCCTTATTCATTATGAATGCGAAACTTAAGAAATTCTTGTCCATTTTAGAGAATTGTTAAATTAAGCCTTGAGTGCTTTATGTTTCACCATTTTCTCGTTGTTGTTTTTTTCTTTGTTCGTGTATAATAATGTCTTAGCTCTATTCCATTCTTTGTAATCTAAATAGACACTTTTTAACACTTGTTTGGGCATTTTATTATTTAAAATGTTGATCTCGGCTAAAAATTTGTTCTGAATATTGTTTTATAATTCAGACCATTAAATTTGGAATTATAAAATAAATTATTTCCAATTTCATTTATTTAAGATCCTACTTGAACCTATATCTTGCATTTTTCTCTCCTGCAAGGCTTTCAGAATCCAATATATCTCTAAATATTATACAGTAGTGGATTGGGATTGATAAACTACATCCATTCATCAATGTACCCAGTGTTAATAAATAATTTCATTCAACTGTGTTGAACATACATATCAATATAAAAATATATGTATGTGATTTAACATCCAAGTTCATCTTAATAAATTAGAAGGTACAGACTAATATATATTTGTATTCAGGTATAACACTGTGCATTTATTACTTAATTAATTTTTTAAATAAATTGAATATTTATTACTTATTATTAGAATTTTTAAATGTAATTAAATGAAATTAATTTATCTGTTATTATTTTCCAGAGATTAGAGACGTTCTCTCTCTCAATAGTATCGCTTAATTATATTGGATGAATAATTGTACTAGATTTAAGTAAGTTTGGCTGTTCTTTGTTTAAAACATAAAAATCATGTAATTATTTAGTTGTTCCCTATTTGTTTTTTAGTTATATATAAAAATAACGATATGAATAACATAAGAGTTTTAAAATACCTGTCAAACTTTGAAACAGTTCTTAATTTTTTAAAAACTTACATTAAATCTGGTGACTACTTAAGGGATAAAATCATGCAGTTATTTAGTTGTTCCCTATTTGACTTTTAGCAATATCTAAAGATAACAATATCAGAAGAATTTTTCGAATAACATAACATAACGCCATCTTGCGCCTAAAGTGCTTAAAACACTATGTTATCTATCCAGTTGGATATTAATTTTTAAAAAAGACTTACAACAAAACTGGTGGCCATTTGCGAAAATAGTCTCCTCTTTGCGGTATTCAAACAACTCTGCATTTTTGTCGTAACTCAACCTTCAGTTCTCACTCGAATTTCTTGCAGCAAAAATCTTATAAACGAAAGGGATACATCGCCAATTGTTGTAACCCATACCAAACCTCAGCTGATGGCTGCCGTGGTATGTCATCAACTACAAACGTAGTATTCGGAAGCCGTAAGATAGAACCTCGGTTAAAATAACGGGCCTGGCATCGGCACGTTTTGAATAAACTTCTCCTCCCCCACCCTCACGCAGCCTCTTCCCCCTATTTCTGCTCTCCCCCCTTTCTCCTCAACGCAGCGCTCTTGATTACAATCTCAACAAAATTAATACGCCAAATTTTTACCTCTCCCCCCGACACGCTAGAGGAATTAAAACGTTGAAAGCCGCGCCTAATTGACTTGTTAGGCGAATGAATGCTCTTAGTATTGGCGCTTTTGTTCCAGAGCGCATTTTAATGAAATAAAAGAGCCCTGCAACCGTACACACACACACTTTGGAAGCCGCGTTACGTGTTTGTAGTGAAGTTGAAGTTGTAGGAAGGCAAAGAGTTCTGACATTGTTACCGAATGAACTGCACAAGAACAATTTTTCCCTTTGTTTTCCTGTCCGCAAAGGAGAATTCGCTAAAGAAAAATGACTCGCCTTTTACCGTTTTTCTTTGGAATGAGAATCGTCTGATTATTCGAATTCTTTGTTTTTGATACGGTGAATGAAAGGTTCTAGAGGATTCTTTTTTTAAATATATGTTTTTACCTTTCTGCCTGTTGGTACATATTTTGTCATAAATCTTATGAGAAATTTATAAATGGAATTATAAATAATAAAATTTGTGTCGCTTCATCTTTATCGTTTATTTTTATAAAAAAAAGTTTGTTATTAACCTCTCTGTGGCATCAGAATAAATTACTTGATATGGAAATGACATTATCCGTTTTATTTTATGAAACACTAATTTTCTAGAATCCTTCTTGATATCTATAAAAGACTGATTAATCTGTATTTCTAAGGCTGTGATGGAATATCAAATAACAATAAAATTAAATTGTTTTTTTTATTAAAAATAAATTTTTGCGCTTTTTTTTTGTGAGCAAGTCATGATACTATTCCTAATTTCTTATGACAAATTTGTTAGAAATAAAAATAATAAATGTTGAATAAAAAGATTGTGCGGATAAAAAGTTTTTTTTTAAAAAAATTGAATAGATATTCATTTCACTGGGAATTGAAACTAGCAACATAGATTTTTTAAAAATGTATCCATACATACACCTTAGAACCTATAATTTTTGTAATTTTAACAAAATTACAAAAAAAGGAATGAAATTAAGATAATTTAACAAGCAAAACAAAAAATTCTTATGGTCAAAATCATATTACGGGCTATCATCCGCCAAAATTATCTGAGTAGAAATTATATTGTCGTAAAAACTTCGTTATTTTGTTTTGTCTATTAATCTCATAATTTAAAAAATCTGCTATAAAATAAACACCTGAATAATTAGAACACCGAATAAAAATTTGACCTTGCAAGTTATAATTTATTTACAAGCTATAAAAATAATCATTGCGGATTTTTCCCCTTATAGTTAATTTCCTGTTAATAAAGTGCGTCCAAATATATCTGAAAACGATAAGACAGACATTGAAATGGAGCAACTTTCATGCTTCATTTTTTTACAAAACATAAAGAGCTAGGTGTATAAAATGTGGTGTACAAATTTAGCATCTAAAATATAAATTGTTATTAAATTTTAAACCAACTGTCTGACGTTCTATACTTTCGCCTGCATGCAAACGCAGGAATTCATAAACACAGTTCCTTAAATCAATTTTGTGATTACTATTATATTTCCTACCAAATTTTAGTGTCAATCGCTCGGCAAAAAAGCGTCCAAAAGGCATGTTCTCACGACAGATTCCGTAAAAATGTTAGATTCACGCCAAATATTTATACTTCTTAACCATCATTCATCAGTGCCATACAAGACATTAACGATCTTAATCAAGGTCCACAGTTTCTGTGTTGGGCGGATAAAAAATTATTGGAAAGTATGCGAGAATGTTTCGAAGAGATCAATTATGTTTTTAGTTTGTAGAAGTCTTTTAATTATTTTTTGCCCCTCTAAGAATGTAAATTTCTTTCATAGATAACCCATGGAAAGCTCAAAATACGTATTTAAAGTATTTTTTACTTTATCGTATACAAAATATATAAAGAGAACGAGTTAATCGTAAAAAAAATACGAATTCCATATTTTAACACATGTCTATTTTTCAGACCTCCTTGTATCAGAAAAACACAATTTTGGATTATGTCTGCTTGCCAATCCTATAATTCAAAAACATATAGAATTAATAGGATGAAACTTATGCTTGATCTTTTCCAAATTTATAGCTTTTTATCAAGATTTGATAAATTAATTCAATGTAAATTTTCTCTCTATCTATCCAAATGCAAATGAATACAATATTTACAAAACATTAATAGCTATATGAATAGCATTTGGTACAAAATTTTTGTATTTAAAGTGCACATTTGTACAAAATTTTGAGTCAAATCCATCAGTGGATTACGAATACTGTTCCGTACGGAACGATATTTTAGCATGCGTATAAACACGATAACTCAAAAAGACAACAATTCAAATAAATGAAATTTGGTATGCAATATTCTTACTTATGTATCCAATTTTGGTTTTAATCAATCGATAAAAAGGCATCTTTAGTACAGGTTCGGTTTTCTCCAGGGAGCACAAATTGCTTTCTCATGTGCAAATATAATGAAATTTTCGTAGAGCACATGGCAAATTTGTTTCCCCATGTGCTTTCTTATGTGAAAATAAAAATCTAAGTATTTGTGGCATTCCGGAATTTTCCTGACAAATCCACAATTTTTATACGAGTGGTGTGTGTGTGTGGGGGGGGGAATAACATTTTTATTAAGGAATATGTGAGAAAGTTTCGAGCAAACCCCTTTTATTTATTCTTTATTCTCTGATACTTATAAAACATATTGATATTAAACTAATTGTTCGTCAATTTGATTTAAAATTAAGTTGATGTAAAACTATCCATTGATAATAAATTAATAATTATTGATAATTAAAGGATTAACCCTTAATAGATTATTTAATAATTATCCATTAATGCAATTTATTATAGAAATCTTACCATTACGTCATTTTATATACATTTGATGGAAGCACGTATTAAGTGCAGAAGTTGGATCCTCGAATCTAATTTTAAAGTGCGTATACTTCTCACTCAGTTTTCTGACCAGTGGTGAAGTTGAAAATGGAAGGAGGGCGGAGGGATTTTTTGTGACGCGTCACGAGGGAGGAATGGAACGGGAACAGTTTATGGGGCCCCAGAGAGACAGCAAGCGTTTTTGAGTCGCCAGGGGTCGAGTTTGCAAAATTGGATGGTTTGCAAACTTTTTTTTTTACGTTGATTTTGGCTATTGCTTTATCACCGTTTTTTTTTTTTTGAACTATTTTTTTTTATCCAACTCTTGTTTAGCGAGACTAGAAGAAAAGTTTCTGTTCAATACTGATAAAAAGGAAAATCTTGCAATTAAAAAAAAAATAAAGCATTTGAATAAAAGTATTGCATTAAAAAAAGAAATATGTTTTTCATCTGTAATATAATATTCCAGAATATGTGTGAGAATTTTCTACCCATGGATGAATTATAAGTAATATCTTGAATGGAGACATTTATAAAAGAAGCAATCCAAAAATATAAATGTTTTAATTACAAATATATATATATATAGACAAAATTTTAATGAAATATTTTTCAAATTTCGTTATTGATTTATTAGAAACCCATTCTGCAGCAATAAAATATTGCAATTAGTTTAATTTTACAAAAAATTAAGGATACATTTTCGTTTGAAGAAAAAAACATTATAGACAAAATTTCTAAAACTATATATTTCAACTTTCTTTATTGATTTAGTAGTAGCAATTTTTTAAAACTATCGTTATAGATTTATTAGAAGCCCGTTCTGCAGTAATAAAGAATTGCATTAAATTTTACAAGTAATCAATGATAAATTTCCATAAAGAAATGGAAAAGATCCATAAAATATAGGGTTTTCTCATTCCTTCTCTGCGTCTCTTTGATCATTGTGTTCACTTGCTATCACACGGATACTATAAATTTGCTCAGCAAATCATTTAAAATTGATTAAGGATTTTAACAAACAACTCCCAGCATATCTAATTTTTAACGATTCATAAAATAGTTCGTTGCATTAAAATTATGCCTTAAAATCCTTCATAATACTACGGAGAATCGTTGAAAATAAGAGCAATTCATTGAGATTCGTTGAAACCGTTTACAGAAAAAGAAGGAAAAAAAAAATGCTGTTGAACACTGAGCAATTTTGAAAGATTAATGCCATATCTGTCTTTTCCTTTCCCCCAAATCACAATAACTTACTTCTTTATTGTTCAAAATTACACGTAATAAAACGATGCCTTTTTCCGTTACTTTTTCTTGAAAGGAAATTAAATAAATAAATATTGTTTTTTGTAAAGAAAGGGAGAAAATCCAGTGCACATTCTAACTGCAACCGGAAAAAGAGTTTGAAATGCAAGTTGAAAAAAATTGCTAAAAAAAGTAATTAACCTAATGTCTCCTTATTGCTTGCTCTATGGAATGGAAACGAAATAACATCTGGTCTTCTAGCCGCAATTTCCCCGCAAGGCAGCGTTTAGCCTCTGCTAACAGCCTTAAATGAATGCTAAAACTTCAAGATAATTATCGAAAGTCCCATTGAAGTGCAAGCTAGAGATAATTGACAGCATAAATTGAACCTTCTGCTTCCGTTAAAAATGAGGGAGAAAAAAAAAAAAGAGTTTTCAACAACTGCAGGAAAACGAAACGAACTCTATTGTTTCGAATCAACTGCCTTGATCGAAAATATTTTATTTTCTGCTTTATAGTACTGTTTAAATATTTTTCGTCCTTTTTTTAGACATGCATTTATCAAAATATTTGTAAGAAGCTCTTTCACTACAGTAAAAAGCAGGTTGAAGTTCCAATATAATATCTTGATGCATTACCAGGCAATAATTCAACGGAAATAAAAATTTGTTAACCCTAATATATATATATATAAGGGAAATAGAGTTCATCTATTAGTTTTCTTTAAATAGAATCCTTTTATTTAGTCATCAAAAATGCATAATTGAATACGTTTAATGCCTTTATCAAAAATATTTTACTTTCTGCGTTACAGCAGTGTTTAAATATTTTTTATGCCTTTTTTTAGGCAGAAACTTATCAAAATAATTGTAAGTTCTTTTACGACAACAAATGGTTTCAATAGAATGTCTTGACGCAATACCAGGCAATAAATTCAGCTGAAATAAAATTTGTTAATTTTAATACATGTATGAAAGAAAGGGAAATAGAGTTCATCTGTAAATTCCGTTTTTAAATAGAGCCATTTTATTTAGTCATCAAAAATGCATAGTTGCTATTTAATACGTTTAGTGGAAATCATCAGGACCAAACAAAGAGGAATGCAAACGTTCAAGATTACGCGTTTTCGAAAGCCTATTCGGCTTTCTAATTTTGTAAAAAGAAGATTTCGTATTTCATTTGCCATGCTTTAATCCGATTATACATACCGTTGCAACTATCTGCTACATTCACATGTGCAACTATCTACTACACTTGCAGATATAGTTCGAGTCATTATCGAAAGAGTCATTTTTCCAAAACAAAAGAAAAGAAAAGGAAAAGGTCCAAAGGAAAAGAAAAATTCCAAAACTTATCACAAGTATGAGGCCTCGTTAGACTTTTACTCATAAAATTCAAATTATTTATTTATTTATTGAGGAGCACTCTGCAAAGAAATCCCAAGTCAATTTTCTCAAATAATTGAAAATTTTATTCTCAAATGTTGCAAAGACTGAAATGCAAAATGTAAAGACAATGTTGATTGTATTCATGTATTTAATAAAATCAAAATTTGAAATCGAGTTTGCCTTTTTGGATCACAGCAATGCGCATAGTAAACTATTTATTTAAAAATAATAATACGAATTCGTTACTTTACTGAAATTCATATTAATCTTCCAATTACCGTTGTATCTACAAAAAGATATTTCTCAAGGCTGAAAATAATATATTGAGATTTAGCATTGTCAAGTTTGTCTTCTAATACATTTTATCCGTCGAATCCGAATTATCCTATAAATTAAGTCTTATTAATGTATTATCAATGAATTTGGTGTAAAAAAAATATGGAAAAATAAAAAAAACCGACATTGTAATTTTGTTTTATTAACTTTCAGAGCAAAAGTGTTTCAGAAGATTATGAAACAATTCTTTTTGTTATTTGATTTATTAAAGACTAGCTGCCTTTGGCAACCAGCGGTTCGCCAATCTTAATGTTCGTTAAAATTTTAATAATTAAATATTTTATACAATTCCTACTTTAATAACTTCTTCATCAGAATATTTTAAAACTTCAAATTTTGATAGTCATATAATTCACTCATGATATTATAAGGCCTTCAGTCATAACGTAATATGTATATCTCTAATTTTCTGTTAGCTACCGTAGAATTTATGCTTTAAATTAAAGTGGAAAGTATTAATCTGCAATTAATATAATAATATGTTTTACTGGAACAAAGCATTTTATTTATAATATGATTACTGAAAACAGAGTCACTGAGCGTTTAAACTTTATGGGCACTAAAGAATATCTTTCTTAATTTATGTAATATCTCAAGAATTTGTCAACAAAATTTTCAATTAATTAACAATGTTTAATTTTAAAGGCATCAAGCAATAAGAAAATAAACAGAATCGTTTTAAATAATCGGTCAAACATATGTTTAAAAAAAACTACTTAAAAACGATGTACTTAAAACTATAAGCATATACAAAAAAATATATAATTAAAATAAATATAATTTAATTGCAAAAGCATACAACTAAAAATAATTTAAATCATCTCCACATTCGTTGTCAACAATCAGAACACAATGCGCATGCGTGAATTTTCAACGCCAGTTACGGTAATGCAAATGCGTGAATTTTTCTACGCCAGTTGGGGTAACGCTATACAGATTACAAATTTTTAATTTCCTTTATTCGGTTTTATTTTAATTCAAAAGTACTTCAGAATGAATCTGAAAGATCGATTAATTAACAATGTTTAATTTTAAATGCATCAAACATTAAGAAAATAAACAGAATCGTTTAAAATAATCGGCCGAAAAATCTTAAGTCTAGCCTCATTGGCTTGGGAAAAAAAACTGAAGCCTTACTGATTTGGCGGTGGGGAAAATGAAAAGATTTTTTGGTCGGGAAAGTTAGTTTTTAATTAATAATTAAAATTCTAATTAAAAATTCAAAAAAAGGGACCCCAGGTGCACATTCCCAACCTCCAAGATATACATGTACCAAATTTACTGTAGTACTGTAGGTTGAACGGTCTGGTATGTAGAGCGCCAACACACACACACATACACATTGGGCTTTATACAAGTATAGATTATTTATGTTATCAAGATTAACTTTATAAAACTAACTTTATAAAAATATTTTGATATTTATCATTTTCAAATGCTCATGAGCCGTATACAATGATTTGCACACTGCAATAAATAGATAAAGATGATGTACGAAATACTTTTACTCGTTTATATCCCCATCTTTTTAAATCATAGTGAAAAATGATGAAGTACACAGTGATTGTATAACCATAGTCCTAGGTTCGAACTTGAAGAACTCAGGATGAAATGGTCCAAAATTCCTTTAAATCAGTGAACTAGAATTTTGAATGACAAAAAAGCATTTGATCGACAATATATATATATATATATATATATATATACCTTGAGGTTAATTATATCATTTAGAAGCTGTTCTATTATTGAAAATGTACAAAGCTTGTTTAAATGCCAAAGGCCCTTTGCTAGATGAACGTGGATAGCAATATCTGCCTTTATTTTTTGTTGATAAGAATTCTTAATATGCAGTGCAACATTTGGATAATGCAAAGTCCAGGCCAATTTTTTGCCCTAAATAATTTTTGGATGCAATCAAAAATTATTTCAGTGAAGAACTGAATTTCTGATATAGCAAGAGCGTTAGTTAATATTTTTAAAATCTTCTTTTGGATAACTTGACGTTTTTTCTTTTGTTCGTACCAACGAAATGCTGCAAATCATAACTTTTTTTCAATATTTCTAAATCTTAATCCTTATCGATCGCTGGAATTTTGTACATGACATCACTAACAAAACACTGTTGTCATTTAACTTACGAATGTTAAGGGTTAATAGTAAGCAAATAACTATTTTTAGTATCGTTGATCGTTTGGCTATACATATGCATTAAGTTTAAATAATGCTTTGGCATTTAAGCATAATTTAATGTAGAAGTTTGAGGATCGAGAGCCCAAATGCTCGTTCTCGTCGTCTTCGCAGTGTTTTGTTTTTATGGATGTAGCTAAGCCCTAAATATGTGCTGTGTATATTTATACTGTGTACATGATTTGCTTGAAACGTAGGAGATTGTTTTTCAAATGCCAGGTGAATAATATTCTACTTATTAAAAGCCGGTATCTAATATTTACTCCTAGAATGTTCTTTTATGCAATTGCGATACTGTCTGACGTTTTGTGTCTATCAGGAATTCATTTTGTTCACTGAGCTCCTTTTCCAATAGAATATCAGGAGTGAACTGTATACTTAAAAATGTTTTGGATGAAGTTTGTATTTGGCAGTACAAGACAAATACTCAAATACTTAAATCAGCATAATTTGGTTATGGCGAATTTCTTAAAAATAAAACTAATCAAACATATAAATTAGAAAATAATTCAAGCATGTGCTTCCTGTCTTTAATGGGGGATTTTATAGCATTTATAAAGAAATTTATAACATTTCATATAATGATAAAATATTAAGGAATATACTTTTAAAAAAGTAATTGGTCAAAAAGAAAAATATTCTAAGAAATTTTTTAAAAATCTTGAAGAGAAATCAAGAAATCGAAACGAAACTGCCTTAAATATATTTTAAAATCTTTTCGTGTCATTCATGAAATTCAAGGACATTTTTTCTTGTTGATTTATTCTTGTTGTATGGCCTAAAATATACTTTAAAGAAAGAAAATAACTTCCAATTCTGTGAAGATTATAGGCAATACCTCATTTTCTTTCTTTCTTTTTTTTAAAGGCGGGGCGCAGATAATCTGCAAGTATCTGGTAGTAAGCGCGGTGGCAACTAAAATGTTTGTTTATAGCATGGCCAGCTGTTGCCTTGCGGTAAAATAAGCTCATCCAACTACGAAAGGGATGTCTACATAATGTGTTATTGAATTTCTTCAAAACTCTTCTAAGCTTCTGAAGATGCAACAGACCATTGATAAAATGACTAACTTTTAGACCTTGAATTTAAAAGCCTATAATCTCTCTCTCTTTCTTTTAATGTCCTTTAATAAAAGTGGCATCATATCCTTGTTGAATAGTTTTACGAAGTATCAAGTGAATGATTTTTCAAAATAGGAAGGATAAATGAAATATTAAGTTTTGTTACAATATTAAGTTTTAGCGCATTGAGTGAAGTAAGTGCTTTACAAAGAAACAAGATGAAGAAAAAAAAAGGATATACGTTAATAAATCATTGTTTATTTTAAAAAGGGGCGCTTAGTAGTACCATCAGCAACTTTTAAGTTGGGAAAGAGAAATCGCTACAGGTCTTTAAAAATAAGCCATGCAAGTTTTTTGTTTGTTTGTTTGTTTTATGTCAATTTTTGACCTCTGAAAGATTATCTTGAGCTGATAAAATAAATAATAGTTTAATAAATAATAATATAGTCAATAAATAATAATAACTTAAATAAATAATAGTTTTCTTCATCAACTCTATAATTTCTTGAAAATAGAAACTAAAATTCGAACAACAAACCATAAAAAGAAGTGCGATGAACAAATCAATGATTTTCATAAATTTTGGAGCTTTTGCAAAGATATATTTATTTATTACTAAAAAATTCACAAAATTCATAAAAAAAAACAATTCATAGAAAAAGCAAAGCATGGGGAATTTTAAAAAAAATATATATATTTATTATTTTTCTTATACTTTATACTTCTTCTTTTCTGATGTATAATTAGTGTTTTATCTAGGGTTTGATGGTTTTTTAAAGTAAATTTGTCGCATTTGAAAATCGTTTTTTAAAGTAAGAAAACTTATTTTAATTAACGCCTGGATATTCCTCTTCTTCTTCTTCTACTTCAAAAAAAAATTATCGGCTGTATTTGCAAAATCCACAAAACATTTCCAGGTCAGCGAAGAAATCTACTGTACTTTCTTTACCGTCCAAAATCGAAATTATTAAGTTATCTGGAAAACTATTATCTAGAATATTCCAAATTCTTATGTGGAAACCAATTCTGATGAAGAGCAAATCGAAGAAACTCCTCATCAGAGTAATGGTTTTTAAAAAGAAGCCATGGAAAAATCAATTCATAAGTTTCTTGAAGACCCTGAAGAAAAACTTATAAATCCAAAAATACTGAAAAATGAATTTTCATTATTTGATGCAACGAATAAAAGAACAAAAAACTTAGATTTGTTATTTGGTACCATGAAAACTATAAACCAAGCACAGTAGCTAGTGAACAAGTATTTTCAATTTTAGGCAATATTGTGTCCAAAATATGAACAAGACTTAGCCACCGTTCAGTGGATATTTTATGTTTCTTAAAATCCTATTTTCTTAGGAGAAATTAAAATGAGTGAAAATAATATAAATATTATTTGAAATTTTTGTTTGAGTTTTCGTGATTTTATGTAAGTAATATGTATATGTAATCCTTATTTTTTATATATATTTTGACTTTGACATTGATTTCGTTTTTTTTTTCTGTTATTTTATATAAATGAAATAAAATATTTTTTCCTATTCTATTTTTTTAACAAAAATTCCAAAACCAGCTAAGACCGTTTTTTTGTTGTTAATATTGAATTCGAAAAACCGGTTTTTTAAAAAGTCGGATTTTGTATAAACAGCAGTTTTATTAAAATTTTAAGAGTATGACTCTTGAAATTTAATTATTTTGTGACTATGATCAGCGAATACGAAAGTGTTTCAAAATTTTATATATAGTAACAATTGAAAATAATTATTATTTAAATTTAGCAATTAAAATAATTTATTTCATTTTAAATTTGCAAAAAAAAAAAAAAAAAAAATGGAGGCTTTTATGAATAATTGAATTATGAATTGAATATTAATAATTGAATTATAACAATTGTAACTTAACTAAAAAAATTATTTACTAATCTTATATCTTTAAATGAGCAATATTTGTATATATATATATATATATATATATATATATATATATTTGGATCAAATTTTATATTTAGATAAGGTTTTGCTTTTTAAATTTAACTATAAAGGTTCTTTCCTGAAAAAATGCGAATTTACATATATACATACACACACACAAAGAAAACTTTTTTTATAACTATTAGATCCTTTTTCTATCTGCTCTCATGCTAACAATGTCATACAGCGCCACCGCGGGCCCGATTTCACCATGGTAAATCTGAGTGTAAGTTCAAAAATATAAACAATAATAGATAAACTATCATATAGCAGATTGTTTAGAATAACATATTAAACTAAGTGCATTCATGTTTTTTAAAAATTTAAATGACGAGTTCATATATATATAGGTAAGATTGAAAAAATATCTGTATGTAATCAGTATGCGATTCGTATCTAAATATTTTCCCCGAAAAATCACGATTAAAAAAAAAAACTGCCGAACTAAGCTCTGTCTCCCTGGTATTGGATGCATAAATGAATTAAATGGTATCGCATTTGAAATATAATTTCAACGATGTTTATGAATAATGGGAAACATTCCTGTTTATATATATATTTATAAACGCAGCTATTAATCAAAATTTATTAAGGCCCAAGACGTACGCATGTCAATCTTTTCAATCTCGCAAACACAAAACCTATTTAAACCCCGCCTGTGGCCGGACGACAACCGATGCCTTGTCAACACAGCAAAACCTTTTATCCAACTTGACACTTGATGCGATTACGAAACACACGCATTCAAAAACACATCATTTAGCTGTCAACTATTTAACTCCTACCTTTGGCAACACTCAAAACGCGTTTTGTCTCGCTCGTTAGCGCTCAGCCTCATGTCAGCCTGCGCTAGCAGGAAGCCGTACAGGCAATCCGTCCTTTCAACCAGTGATTGTAGCTTTTCACAAGTGATTTTTCTCAGAGCTTACTGACAGATCAGTTGGCCTATCTCGTACGTTTGCGTGAGCTATCATTTGGTTGTCCGCACTGCAAGTTGGTTGAAAAAGAAGAAAGCTTTATCCAATTCATCGGCATGTTGGGGGAAAAAAAGGAAAGTTTGCTCGAATACAGAGCAAGCCAGGTTGGTTATGTGATGTTTGATGTTTATTTGTTGCGCATGATGTCAAAGCTATGACGTCTTTTGTAGTTTAATCAATCAATGAAAGAACTCTAACTGATATTATCTGGTTCTCTTATATCATTATTTTGAAGAGCAAATTAGGGCAAAGCATTAATTGAGAATATATATATATATATATATATATATATATATATATTTGAATTTTGACAATTGCAAAATCTTGCTTCGATAAATATACAGTACACTCCCGAGTATTCGATTCGCGACTATCCGGCTTCTGTACTATTCACCTAGTTTTCCTTTATCATAATTAATTGAAAAAGGCAAGGCGTTACATTGGCAACATTGCCAAGACATTGGAAGCGTACGTTTGCTGCGATCCTCCTACGTGTCGTGTGCAGAATACAAGTTGTGTTAGGAAAAAAGTAGAGTTCTGCTGGTTGTTCATTGTTTCGGCAGTGTGTAACGGACCTCAATTGTTGCCACTGTTCCTGATTATAATTGCACAGTACGTACAGTATTCGTAAATTGTTCTTGGAGTATGCTTCATATTTTTTTCTATATAAACATATATAGTGCAGTATATAAACCTATATGAACTACCAGTACAGAACCTTCTATTTTAATTGGACACATGACCGGCAACTGCTTCTATGATTCATCGTGCCGTGGCCGCGTTCAAATTCTATGAGGCTTGAGATAAATGGAAGGCTTAGTACTAAGAAGTATGAAAATAAGTATTATTACAAACCTGCAATTCTGCTTCCCAGCATAGTTGGTTCCATCATCGGAAAGAATGTTTTACAGTCATCTGTATTGGATGGAGTCCGGGTATCGCGTCGGAGGTCCCAGAGCTTGACGACCATTTGGCGACGAATTTGGTGTCTTTGGCACCAAAATAGATTATACCCGAAACATCGAGAATTTTCCCGATCCGTCCAGTAGGAACCGAGATACGCCTCGAACGTTCCTGATTGGTTGAGAGGCTTCTAACCCCGGCTCCTGAGACCTATAAAAGGGTCTGCAGCTGCCAGAGCAGGGAAGTCAGAGTAGTCGCAGTCGGAATCGACAGAGCGGAGTAGTCGGAAGCGACGGTGAAGAACTCGTCTTCCAGGGATTAGCAGAGTAGCGACGGAGTCAAGCTAGTGCTGAACTAAGCTGTGCGCTACTGTCTGCAGTAGATTCTTGTTGTATGCTGCACGTCACGGCTGAAGATAATCGCCTTCTATGCTGTATATAGTTGTCGTTTTTGTGATGTCCTGCGTGTCTTCGTGTAAATAAATGTCGTTGTTTCTTTTTCTACTGCCGCCTGCTGATTGAGCGTTCTCCACACCATATAACTTCCACTATCCAAACGAACCCCGTTAAAATTCGTAACATTAAAAAAAAATTTCCTTGAACTTTATCACTTCAGGTTGCGATTTTTACTTTTTGTTCTTCTTCTCTCTCTCTCTCTCTCTCTCTCTCTCTCTCT
>JAPMOR010103271.1:102670-136212 GCA_026543865.1 Argiope aurantia
CTCTGAGATTTTCAGGATTCAAATTCTACAGGAAACTGTATTATGTTTGTGAAAATCCCGTATTTAAAGAAATTCGGAGCCTTTATTTCCGACCTTCCTGGACAAGGAAGTCTAGTGATCTTCATTACACAGTGAAGCAAATGTAATTAATATTTGGAATTCTTTCCTTTGATTGATTGGGTTGAAACTTTATAAGGAACTAATTTTATGTTCCCTTGGAAAGTTTTATGCTTCGATTTACTTTCAATATCAGTCATTTCAGTTCCCCTCAGGGGCTCACCTACTATAGGTGAGTACGGGTGTCCCAATCCCGAGGTTCCCAGGGATCTTTACTCCCTTTATGTTTACTCTCCACTGTGCCTTCTGCTGTCTCCTTTTTTCTTCTTTCCCTCGAGGGTAGGCGAGGGTGCTCTCCATGAGAAGCTGTCGCCGCTCTGTTTGCTTCCTGCTTCTCATGAACAGCAAATATACCCACGTGTTTGCCGTGCGTGGCGACCCACTAGACGGGTGGTACACTGTGGTCTCCGATGTATCAATCGGCTGGTCGCTAGCCACCTGAGTGGTTGGTTTGCTAGGGATCAAGCGAAAGGGTTATTCCTTGGGCTTGGCGTTAAGGGTGGTCACTGACCCCGGTGGATAACTCCCAGCGTATAATTACCGGCCAGCACTAAGGTAAGCGCCGAGGCTGGGAATAGCCAGAGCCAGTGGCTGCCTTCCCTTGTTGGGCTCCGTGGTGGGCGGTGCCGTCGGACCTGAAATTTCATCTATATCGCATCTCCCGAAAATCTCCCTTCAGTGAGCAACAAAAAGAAACAAAACAAATTTTTCACTGCAACAAAGACAAATACTTCGACCACTTTTTTGTCGTTAAAAGAATATCGGAAGACAAAGAAACATTTTATTCTGTTTCACCGTTTTTGGTTGAAAAAGCCATCAATAGTACACTTGGTGAAGTCGCATCAGTTCAGAAACTCCGCTCTGGAGACTTGCTCGTTGAAGTTTCATCTAAACAGCAAGCTAATAAAATCATAAAACTGAAAGCTTTAGCCACAATACCAATCACTGTAAATGCCCATAACTCCCTGAATAACTCAAAAGGTGTAATAACATGTGGAGAGTTATTCAATTCAACAATTGAAGAAATTATGAAAGATTTTCAGCCTGAAGGAGTTATACATGTACGTTGTATTTCAATACGACGAGATGGGCAGCTCCTCCCCACGAAACACCTTGTTCTTACATTTAAAAACCCGTCTTTGCCGGAATCGGTTAAAGTGGGTTACATGAAATTGGCGGTCCGACATTTCATTCCGAATCCTTTGCGTTGTTTCCAGTGCCAACGTTTTGGGCATTCTAAAATGGCCTGCCGCGGGACACTCACTTGCGCCCGATGTGCAGAGAAGGGACACGACAGCCAGCAGTGTAGCGCACAGGAAAAGTGTGTTAACTGCGATGGCGCCCACACCTCCTTTTCACGATCATGTCCACGTTGGCAAATGGAAAAAGAAATAATAACGCTCAAAACGAAAGAGCAAATTTCGTACCCTGAAGCGAGACGGAAAATTGTCGCTAGAACACCGTCACCTGGGAAAAGTTATGCCTCAGTTGTCCAGAATACATTTTGCAAAAACTGTACATGTACAAACTGTGCTAAATTTACTTCCCAAACAACTCACAGTGAAAAGTCATGCGATTCCGACACCGAACCCTCAATAAACAATCCAACTGAAACACATATATCCCGAAAGCCCAAATTAAAATCAAAATTGCAGAGATCACTCCAGCTAAAGCTTTCTAAACGTGGTCTGTCACCAAAACAACTGACATAGACACTTAAAAAATCTAAAGTTAAGAGTTCTGTAGCTCTGGGACTGGCAAGAAAGGGCTTAGTCCAAAAGGATTTACCAAGCATCTTTGGTGGCTTACCCAGAAGTCCCGATCTCATCGCCCTACATCCACCTGATGGGGATGATAATGACTTTGCAATGACTTGCGAAGTCACTCCTACTCAGGCCACTGACCCTAATTTTTCAAAAATTAAAAAACTTTCTTAATGGGTACCTTCCTTTCATGGAATTGTCGCGGCATAAGAACTAAACTTTAGGATATCAAGTCCATTATTAACAAATTTCATCCAATCTGTTTCGGTGTTCAAGAAACTTTCTTGACGCCTAGCATTCCCATAAAATTGCGTGGTTTTAACTGTGTTCGAAAAGATGCAGACACTGGACATCATAGTTCGGGAGGCGTCTATATCTTTACTTAGAATTTGCATCCAAGCACACCACTTATTTTACACACTTCACTGCAGGCTGTGGCTGTGCCAGTTCACACTCGAACATTGGTCACAGTCTGCTGTATATATTTACCACCTCATGATATCATACGTTTACAAGATCTTGACAACTTAGTGAGTCACCTTCCTAAGCCATTTATCATATTTGGCGATTTCAACGGGCATAGTACCTTGTGGGGTTCGGACAGTACGAACTCACGCGGGCAACAGATCGAACAGTTTATTTCTAATAACTGTCTCTGTCTGCTCAATAAAGATGAGGAAACATACTTCCACGAACCAACACGCACTTTCCATAGTCTGGACTTGACCATTTGTTCTCCTGAGCTTCTTCCTTTCTTGAATTTTACAGTCGGGAATGATCTCTATAATAGTGATCATTATCCTATAATAGTCTCCGAAGCTGATAGAGGTGGTACGACCTTATGTCCTCCACGTTTCCTATTCCAGCTGGCAGATTGGACTGCTTTCTCGAAACGGGCAGATATCACAGAGACTATGGTGAAAACTCCGGACATTTCGGAAGCAGTGCAACGTCGTTGACATTATAATGAATGCCGCAAATGTAACTATTCCAAAATCTTCCACACGTCTAAGGAAATTTCGTAGACCGTGGTGGAATGAAGCTTGCCGTGACACTTATAAAAATCAGAAAATGCTTTGGAACATATTTAGAAGGTATCCAACAACGGAAAATCTCGTTGCTTTTAAACGTGCCAAAGCTCTTGCTCGTCGCATACGCCGTCGAAGCCAGAGGGAATCCTGGATATCTTTTGTTTCTTTTCTAAAATATTATACTCCCAGTAAAACTTTGTGGAGAAAGGTAAAAGCTGCTAATGAGATTTACAACGAATCTTCCATTCCTGTTTTAAAAACTGGAAATGTGATGTATTCCACCTCTTTAGAGGTTGTCAATGCTCTCGGCCAAGCTTTCGCACAAGTGTCAACAATAGATTCTTATAGTCCTTATTTCCTGGTAATTAAGAATCTCGCGGAACGGTTGCCTTTGCGTTTTAATGCTAGAAGAAACCTCGCATATAATTGTGATTTCAAATTGTCGGAACTGGAAATGGCTTTGCGTCAAGCCAATGATACTAGCCCAGGGCCAGATGGAATCACCTATAACATTCTTCGCCATTTGAATACCACTTCCCTTTCTAATCTGTTAAAGTTATTCAACAGAATTTGGACTGAGCAGAAGTTCCCTTTACAATGGCGCGAAGCTATTGTGATTCCAATTCTAAAACCCGGTAAGGATTCCTCCAATCCTCTGCATTACAGGCCAATTGCTCTGACGAGCTGCCTTTGCAAGACTTTTGAGCGCATGGTCAATGTTCGACTCGTATATGAATTGGAAAAACAAGGATGCATCTCTCCGTTGCAGAGTGGTTTCCGTCGAGGTAGATCTACTTTCGATAACCTCGTATTGCTGGAAACCAAGATACACAACGCATTTGTCAGAAGGAACCACCTTGTCTCCATATTCTTCGATATGGAGAAGGCATACGACCGTGCATGGCGCTTTGGCATACTTTCAACACTTTTTAACTTTGGTTTTAGGGGCAACCTGCCAATTTTTTTACAGAATTTTTTATCCCATCGTACTTTTAGAGTTCGTTTAGGAAACTTTTATTCTGATCATTTTATTCAAACTGAGGGGGTCCCACAGGGAAGTGTCCTCAGTGTCACACTTTTTATCCTTCATCTCAGCCAAATCCTTAATCATTTGCCTTCTTCTGTATCTTGCAGTTTGTATGTGGATGATCTGCAGATTTCTTATGAAGGTAGTAACATGAGCCTAATTGAGAGGCAATTGCAACACGTCGTAAATAAAGTAGTGGCATGGTGCAAGGGCAATGGATATACTATCTCTCCTGGGAAGAGTCGCAGTTTACATTTTTGCAGGAAAAGAGGGATTCATCCAGATCCGAATATTTGCATTGAGAATGTTTCTATTCCTGTTGTGAACGAGATACGATTTTTGGGAGTGGTTTTCGATCATTAAACTGACTTTCCTTTCTCATATTTTATACCTGAGGAAAAAGTGTGAGAAGTCCTTGAATATTTTCAAGGTACTATCCAGAACATCTTGGGGAGCTGATTGAACCTCCCTACTCCGTATTTACCAGGCAGTAATTCTCTCCCGATTAGACTACGGTTGTATGATATACGGTTCAGCCCGTGCGTCTGTTTTGCGGCATTTGGATACCATTCACCATTCTGCTTTACGGATCTGCTAGGGGGAATTTCGAACCTCCCCGGTAGAGAGCCTGTATGCTATTTGTTACCAACTACCTCTTTATCTAAGACGAAAGAAGTTATCCGCTCTTTATTATTTTCGAACTAAGTCTCTGTCAAATCATCCCATTTCCCAAACATTACCAGTTGGTCTTCGAAGACTCTATGATGCCCGCTCCTCTCACATTCTCCCATTCACTGAGAGCATCAAGGTAATTCTCCATGATTTAGATATTAATGATGTTTCCATAAAACCGCATGATTTCTCTTCCTTTCCACCCTGGGATATCCCAAAATTTTCCTTTCTGAATCCCTTCTCAGGATTCGACAAAAATTCAACTGCTCCAGTTGTTTTTCAACAGCTATTTAACTATCATCGCTGTCGGTATTCGTCATTCACACCAATATTCACTGACGGTTCCAAATCAGTTGATCATGTTGGTTGTGGCATGTACTCCCATCTGGTGTTATGAGCTATCGTATACATAAGTACTGTTCTGTATTCACTGCTGAGCTAGTAGCTATTTTTTATGCTCTCCAGGAAATTTCCTCTTTCGCTCAACGGAATTTTATTATTTATACCGATAGCATGAGTGCATTAGAAACCCTTTCTCACTACCACAATAAGATCCACCCGATTGCTAATAGCATTCTGTTTACTTTGAGTCGTTTGAAGATCGATGGTTTTAATGTCATTTTCAGCTGGGTGCCAAGTCATGTTGGTATCTCTGGGAATGAGATGACGGATTCTTTAGCTAAATCTGCATCCTCTTTCCTAAACCAAGAACTCTCATACTGTGATGTCAAGAGACTATTGGCGTGTCGTCTTTTGTTTACTTGGCAGAAACGTGGGATTTATTGACCCACAATAAATTGCACTCTGTCATGCCGTCCATTGCTGTGTGGCCGACTCTTCCTATCCGTGAGGCAGATGTCAAGCTAACACGCCTCCGTATAGGACATACGCGCTATACTCACAAACATCTGATCTTTGGCGAGAGGGCACCAATGTGTCAGACGTGTCATGTGGATTTAAGTACTAAGCATATTTTAATTGAATGCCCTGCTTACCATTCTCATCGTGTCAGCTTTTTCAATACATCATCTGTAACTCTAACCGACTTGGTGGGTGAGAAATACCACTCAAATATTTTTGCATTTTTAAAAGCTATTCATCTTTTTACTACCATCTAGCTACTTTTCAACTTTTTCATGTTTGTTAGTGCTTCAATATGGAGTTGTTTCATTTGCCTCACACTTTTATTCTGTTTCATAATTATTTTCTTCCTGTGATACAGAAATTTTAAAGTTTTATTAGTTGATTGCCATATCGCTTATATTTTATACATTTTATCTCGGTTGGTATTAATTTATAATTGATTGATCGGGATCATATTAATGTGCTCTTAAATTAAACCATATGACTGACGCATTATGAACTCACATGGCTCTTGTGCCATTAAACCCTATATACCTACCTACCTAGTCATTTCAGTTATCAGTGTTTCTAGTTATCAACCAGATGAAACATTTTCGGTGCTGCATGGCGATTCTATATTTCATCAAAAACTGAGCGATGTCAGAAGCTGAATAGAAACCAAAAATGAAAACGTTTGATGATTATGTTTATAGAAATAATCTATCCCATATATGCGCACAATATTTTTTACAGCAAACTTAAATCTTCTATCTTTTAAAATTTAAGATTCCAAAGCTGAAGTCGATTTTGAATCTTGAGACATCAAAGAAAACTTTGCATTAGAAACCCGTTTCACATTTGACTAACACAACCAGGCACAAATTATTTACAAAAATTCCCAATCGAATCTCGTGTGATCCGAGAAGATGGAGAGCGGGCCCCCTCGCCTCTCTCCATCCCCGGCTGTTTCTCCGTCCGGAAGAAACGCTCCGTAACAAGCTACGATATAAAGGACGATGCCCGAATGCCAATGAGATGGGCTCAGGCCCTGCAGCTCCCCCCTACCCGCTTTAATGGCCGAGGTCTCTCCCTTGAGCTCGGTGTACGGGTATAGAAAGTTGCTGCACTTGGAACAAATTTTTTCTTAAATTTTTACTTTGAAAAGGAAATTACAGGAATTGCTGGATGAGAATTTTACAATTGCTGGATTGTGGTATCTAAACTGTACCAGAACTTGTTGCTTATAAGTACAACATCAAACAATTGCACGGTGGCGTAGCGACACAAAATGGCAGCCAGGTCATAAGACTTATTTTCTTCCTCTTCCAGTCTTGTTCATTGACTTCAAGATCTTAAAACATAAAGTATTCAAATAATAATATTGACTGTGGTCCAGCTTTCAAGATTGGAGCTAATAACATCCATATCTTTTTGCCCCTTATAGTGTGTTGACTCCCTGTAACTAGCTCAATACTTGATGAGCTCAAATATATGTTTTATTGCGCGAAGTATTTACAAGAAAGTGTACGTAATATATACAAATAAAAGTGAATAAACATAGCACCACCTTTTTCTTAGACACTGTAATTCACTAGTAACATCTATCCTTTTTTATGTTATTGTGAATGTATCATTTTCTTATAGACTATCATGGTGAAAAACTATTGGGGGTTATTAAATGTTAAAAGGGAGAGACAATAATATTGGGATAAATGATTCAGTGGCACAATGGGTAGATAATTCCTGGGATATAATACTTGCGTACGCGCCTCCCTTCCTTCTCACTATTCGACTTTTGGCTTCAACAGACCTTAAAGGCACTCAAAAATATTATCACCAACTTTCCTTTAAATTAGTAATTGCGTCATCTATCCATCCTTCATCGAGCCTTCGCTAGGCTTCTGCAATGTCAACCCAAAGTACCAATACTAAGATTTATCGTAACAATGCATCTTATGCTTTGGTCCCCATGCATGGATTAGGATATCATCCTAATGCCAATATAATTCACAGGTTTAAATACAATTTACGCCTTTCCTCTTCTAATTCTTATCTAGAGTACCTGGTTAAACAGTTTTGAATAGGATTTTAAAGCCTTTTTCTGTCATCCACATATTTAAATAGAATTTCGTTTCTCAACGCCAGCAATCAGTATTTGGTATAATAAAAGCGTAAAATGTCCAATTGCAAGAATTTCCTTCTATATATGTATTGCGTTATTCATCAGCAATGCGGTCGCCAGTATACTTCTAGATACTCTCAAACTGGTTTATCTTTATTATAGGAAATTTCGGGTAGTCAAATTATGAGAACACTGATGAAGGCAGCATAGTCTTTGAAACGTACTTTTACCAGATTCGGGAGTTACGCCGTTTCATTAATACGTTTGGAAATTCCAGGACGAGAAACATTCCTGATTTATTAACAGTTTATAATACAGAGTCTGAAACATGTAGATTCTTCAATATCTTAAGTTCAGTAAGAATACTTTCTCTTTGTATACGCCATTTACTAGAAAATATAAATGAAGTATTCATTTACAATTATGAATAGTTAATAATAATATTCATTTATAATTATGAATATTTTTTATATTTGAATTACTATTATGTTAAAAATATAAGTTAATGAATTCACAAATATAATGCCTATGTATTACATTAGTATTTGGAAGCATGTTTTCAAATTGAAATGCGTTATATCCTTCGGCAATAAAGAATAAAGTTCTATGATGGTTCTTATAGTAATAGAAATCTTTCGAGAGCAAGATATATTTATTCATGTTGCTGAAATACATAAATAAATTTTATACTGATGGTGGGGAAAATGCAAATTCCAAGTTAACGAAAAGACAATGGTTAATTGTTCTTGAGAGTATTTGCGGCATCTTATAATTTCATTAATTTATAACGCATTTTGAACTTATTAAATACACAGATTTATTTTAAAATAATATATTTATAAAAATAATTTTATTATAATTGATATAAAATATTATAATTGAAATAATATAATTTTAAATATCGAGGAGCTTTTCTTGCAATTTCGTGTACTTTATGAAGAAAACGAAGATGCCACTGATAATTTTAAGACAATCAATTTAAAAAAAACTCTAATTTGTTTTAATGCAAAGCTTTTTCAATATTTTTGTTATTTTTCCTTTTAGTTCAATAACATCCATTCATAGCTGCATAATAAATTCTCTTCAGGGCCAAATGAATTCTATTACTGATTCAAGAGGGAAAAAGAAGGGAAGAAAAAAAGACTTTGTGTAAGATAACATGTAACCAGATAATAAATAATATGCCTAATTAGGTTTATCATATATATGCCAAATGAATTTCGATACTTTGAATGAATTCTTCTTAAATTATTAAGAAAGGAATTTGGTCTTTCTGTAGCAGCTTAAAGCATATGTAGCGCGAGACATTTAATTAAAAAAATTTCTTTAACATATAGTATAGCGCAATGAAGAATAAACTTATATTTTTACTTTTTTCCCATGAACATCAGAAGATGTTTCTTTTTTTCCAAAATTTCATTTACGAACGAACTCGAGATCGAAGAAAGGAAATATGGGCGATAAAACGATCCATATGGCATCTCATCTCGTGAAATCTTCTCCCCGTATCCAAATCCCGACCGACTGCCCACCCCTGGGGTGGACGGGGTGTGAGGGATCAAAGGACAGAAATAACGGGCTCTGTCCCTGTAACCACATCTCAACATATTAAGTGCAAAGACTCTAGGGAGGGGAGGGACTCATTGCTGGGCACACCATAACATGCGAAAGAATTATATTGTCCTGGGGAGAGAGGCTAGTCTCTAGAAGGGGAGGGAAGAGGGAAAAAAAGCTTCCGACAATGTCCCCGGAAAAGTCACGTGGTTGGCACGCTCCTTGATAAGGTTCCTATCTTCTTACGTTGGTGTTTCTGTAACAAACAGAGACGAGATGTTGCTGAGCTCTGACTTTAGACAGCATATGGAAAGAGACCCTGAGAATATAATAAATTACCTGAAATATTTCATTTTATACGATTATCATCCATAAATATTCTTTTAAAATTAAACATTTAACTAATGAAATGTTTTAATTTTTTTTAATCCCTCAACTGCACATATGATTATTGTTATTTTTATTGCTATTTTAAGCATTCTGTACTTGTGAATCATCACAATAAATGAGTTCGAAAAGATATTAAAATACTTAAAAATTGTTAAACGCATGTCCCTCATAATTTTTCTGCATTGATTTATAACAATAAAAGTAAAATTCATTTATATTTCATTACTTTAATCAGAATTCGAATCATTCATTTATAGAAACTTGATATCATTAATCGATTGATAACAATAAACGAAGTGGGTAGAATCAACAGTATTTTTATAGTTTCAACGGAAAATAAAGTATTTACCTTAGGACTATCTATAATTCATCTAAAAGGAAACTGAAAGAACGCATTGATTGATGCTTATAGACATTATTCCTTAATGGTTCACTTATTTGTTGCTCATACAGGTATCGTTTTTTAAAATTTGTTGAACGATTTTGCACACCGAGTTTCATCAAATATTTGTCTCCCTTCGGTGTCCATTGAAGTTTTCTTTTTAATTTTTTATTCATAACATTTTTTACACCAGCATCTTCTCCATTTATTGCATGGTCCTGAGATCCTGATTTTTCAAAGTTTTTCACGAAGAATCTGCGAAAATTTCAACGGCGCAGTTGCGTTGCATTTATTTATATAAATAGACTTTTATAACTGTTTTGAATTTCCATCTTGTATTTGATACTGAAATCGGTTCTTTTCAATCCATTTTGCTTTCATAATTCAATTGTAATTAACAGTTGTATACTGGTATTCGACTGACACCCAGCTAAACCTGACAATGTAATTAATTACCGATCAAGATCTTTTTAATCCAGACAAAAGAATGAGAAATCCCATCCCATGGAAGAATGATTCACAGATTTTTCCCAGCAAGAGAAACAAGAAATTTCATGATGGCGTGAACCGCCGACCTAAGCATTTTTACAAAGCTTCAGTTGAATTAATAAAATAGAAAAGATGGAATGGGATCAGGAAATAAGAGAACATTTTACATTGAAGTTAATATGAACTGAATTAAGTTAAAAGTTAAGAAATTAATTAAATTTAAATTAGATTTTAAAATATCATTATACACACACACACACGTGTGTGTGTGTGTGTGTGTGTGTGTAAGCATATAATTTTTGAAACAGAAGGCAGTTTAGAAGAGAGTGAAGAGACTTTCGATTTTTTAACTTTGTTTTATTTCCGTCCCGGGAGACATGATTTTTTTCACAAGCAGAAGTGACGAGTACAACACAGAACGACACAACACGAAATGATGAAAAGTTGATGAAAATTTTATCCCTGTGCATATATACTGTGAGATTTTAATAGGGATTTCCATCACGTGTCAATCACAAGTAAGGGAATCATAGGGATCTTTTAAAAAAATGTGCTTAGCTGGACAGTATTTCATCCTTTCACTCGGAGTGTGGGAACCGCTGACTAAAGCATTTTCACAGAGCTTTTGTTGCATTAATTAAATAGAAAAAAGTAGAATGGGATCAGGAAATAAGAGAATATTTCATAATGGGGTTAATACGAGCTAACTTAAGACAAAACTTTGGAAATTAATTAAAATAGATTTAAGTTTAAATTATATTTTAAAATAATTTAAACTTATTTTAAATAGTGTTTTTTCCTGTAAATGGTTGTATCTTATCATAAACAATAACACGAATAAAAGTATATCATTTAAATATTGTATGAAAATTCCTGTGGATAATATTTTCAGATTTGATTAAACACTTGATATATACATGAAGTCTTTCATTGTATATCTTCATTTGAAGACTTCATAAAATTTTTGAAATAAAATTAAATAAGGAAAATTAAAAATTTAGTACAAGCAAATAATCAACAGACTATAAAACCTATATTGAAGAAATTCATATTATTATTTCCAAAGAAAAAGCATTATGCTCCTTACAAGAAAAGTGAGTTCTAACTAACTACACATTTTTGTCATTCGAAAATCTTTAAAATGTCATAATACAGTTAAAAAAATTTAAAAGTTCTCTTCAAATATTTTATTTTTATAGATAAATATAAATTATGCTAAAAAAAGAAATAAACTTCGCTTCAGTCAAATATTTATTCCATAACTTTTTATATCATTTCCAACTACATACCAAAACCTCCGACGTATAACAAAAGTAAAAGAAGAATTCAATAATGCTTTCCTCAAACACTTTTCCAGATAAATACAAGAAGCAAAACGATTACCACTCCTTTAATGGCCTTTTAAACGGTATCCAAACACCGAAACAACTGATAATAATAATAAAAAATATTTAATTTATTCCAACTAAAACTCCCTCTGCATCGTTTTTTAATCTTCCATTTTTTTCCCCTCTCCTTACTGATTTTCCCGCCAAAAAAGCATTCGCCGGAAATAAAAGTTCGAAAAATTAACAGCAAGCGATCTTCTCCAGTCAGCCAATGGCGTCGCGTCGCGCTGGGAGATGATTATGGTAATGAAGCCACCGAGATCAAGTTTCTTCGTGAATAATCATGAGGTAGGATTTTCCTTGTCCGCTCATTAAGAAAAAACCTCAGAGCGAGGTGATTTAAATGCAATGAGAAGAGTGTTAACGGTAGATTAAATACATGTCGCTAACTTAACGCTGTTACAATTTCTGTGGTGTAATTTGATTAATAAATCGTGTTAATGAGAAACTGTTTCGTTTACACGTTGAAATGTGTGATAAGTTGAAAGTTTTATTGTGTTTAAGGTGGGTGTGTGATGAATGGTGAAGGCATGAACATTACCGGTGATGTTTTGTGGATGTCAGGTTTTACTTTCTGACAAGCCTTTAATCCTTTTTTTTTCCAAATGAAGGTGTGCTTTCACATTCAGGTAAAGAAGTTCCGTTAATGGAATTTAGTATTCATCGTAATATACAGTGAAATAATGTTTCTTTAGTTCTTTTCTCACCGTGGCATATATTCGAATTACAGGGTTGTGCACTATTTTGCATTGTTCCATCCATATATAGTGCCGCCCTATGGATTTGGATACAAACTGGAAACCCCACCAGTGTCGGATCTCCGTAAATAATGACCTAGGTAGCTGCCTAGGTCATTATCTGTTTGTCTTTTCATTGTCTGTTTGTCTTCAGTCAACGTCTGCATGCAGATTACTTCAAAAGTTTATTAGCCTAGTTCCAAATAAATTTGTTCAAAACAGAAATTATATAATTATAAATATAAAATTAGCGCTAGCACTGTATGATATAAATACAGTAATAATACTAATATATGAAATATATAGAGTTATATGTGTATATGTAAAACAAGAAGAAGCAATCGTTGAGATTTTTATTCTTTAGTAGGTCCAATGTTTAATTTTTGTCAAGATGTCTGTCCAAGAAGCACCAACGTTTTGATTCCCTGGAAAAATTAAAAGTTCACACAGTTAGTTTTACAGTGAGAACGGAATTTAAGGGATTAGGAAATAAATTTTAGAGTATAGCTAATATGCAATCATTACATATATGCATATATATATATATATATATATATATATATATATATATATAAAGTTAGAAATTGGTTTGGTTTGGTTTGTTTGTATTTTTCTGGCTCAAGAGCCATCTTTGGCTAAACTGCGCCATAAACTTGTAATAAAGATGAACTATAATAGTAACAGTATGCATTACAGAAATAGTAACCAAGCTTGTAATAAAAATCAATTATTATAGTATTAAACTATTATAGTAATAGTTTAATTATTTATTAACCAAGCATCTCATTAAAAAATATTGGTTATAAACGTGGATGCCATTAAGTAATGAGATAATAAATAAATATAAATATATACAATTTTCCAAAATAACTGAAATGAAAAATTAACCTTAAATAAATATTCAACATGCCAATGTGAATGTTTAGAATGTGTAATGTTAAAAATGGGCTGAGATATAAAACTGTAGTAAAGAAAACTCTAAACTCTATAGAATTTCAAAAGAGAGGCCTCATACCGAGTCTTGTTGAGTGTTGCAAAATGTTAAATGCCAGTAAACAATGCAATGAATATATTAAAAATTTTGATTTTTAATACTGAAGGTGATATACATACAACATTTAATCTTATCTTAATTGTAATATTAAATTTATATCTCAATATATTAGTATAAGAGTAAAAATTCAATATCGCCTCCCACTTATGCGAGAAAACGAATATAGAATGCTAGCAATAGTATCAACTCATATCTCTAGTATCAATGGAGCTAACGATATGGCTTTACTTCCTTTTCAAAGAAAATTCGTGATTATTTCAATTAAATTTAAATCTTTTTAATATTTATTTTCCACTAAAAAAGATGTTACGTTAGATTGTTTTTCTTTTGTATCTTAATGACTATTATTATTATTTTAAGATTTAAAAACTGCTTTAAAACTCAACGGTAGTTAGCGGAATTGTTAAAAAATTCTTAAGATTTATATTTACATTGTAATACCTTTCAAATTTCGATTTTTGAAGTATTTTAAATTGGAGCAATTACATATGCTTATACAGAGAATGTTTATATCTTTATTTTTTCCTAGATATCATTTCTGTTAATATCTACATTGTTAACGACACATTTTACTACTAAATGAAAATCCATGCAAATAAATATTATAATTTCTACTAGATTTATTAATCTTGTAGAATTTGTCTAGATTTATTAATCTTGTAGTGATTTCCAATCTATCTGTACTTAAGAAGAAGAGAAAAGAAAATATCTTATATATTTCTGAAATACACTCATAGCTTTCTATTTTTAATTTTGACACTAACTGGTGGTGTGATTTTTATTTTTTATCCTAAGAATCAACATTTTTTTATTAATATTATATCCATTAAGAAAACAGTGATCATTTTGTAATTACATCACAGTTCTTAATTCAAGAATTATTTTGGTTCGCATTATACTGAAGGCAATTCTGAGAAGGCAATTTTCTTGAAAAATTTATAAGTAAATCAGAAAAAGAATTGTTTTTTTTTTCTTATTGTTGTTTTCAATTCTTTCAGTAACAAAATATAGAACTTAGATCTAGATTTTGTATCTTTTCATTGTTTTGTCTCAGTTCTCAAATCAGCAATTATTTTGGTTTATATTCTTCTGAAAGTAGCACTGAAAATGAAATCTTTTTTGAAGAATTCATAATAAAATCAGAAGAAATTTGCTATTTTCTAATTCTTTCAGTCTCAATATACAATATAGAATAGAACATATATTAGTTGTCAGCATCTGATATCTGATGTAGTGAAATGCTTTCAGTACGTCGATGTCAGATATGATGTTGATATCGATTAATTCTTATTCATTTCAACACTAAAATTAGTGCTAAAAATTTCTTCATAGCACTAAAAATATCTCCTTTATAGCACTAAGGATTTTCTACTCTGAACTCTTGTTTTTCTACTCTGAATTCTAACACTTTTCTATTCTGAAGCTCTAATTCATTATCTCATTTCAATTTTTAATGAATACATTTTGATTCTTCTTAAATTCATTTTACTAATTTACAGGTATTAATTCTGACTTGAAAAATTTGGCTGCTTATTTAATAGTATGCATACATAATTCACATTGGAAAAATCTTACCTTATAGAATGAATCTTGATAACAGATATAAAATATTTTGATGAATGTTATCTTGATCGTATCAAGATATTAATATGAATTGTTTGGGAAAAAATATATTTCATGAATATCTAAAAACATTTTCATCTTCTAAAAATGTAAGTGCTTTAGATTAACTTCAGAAACTCTCATATATTTCCCATTATGATTTTTTCCTCTTTTTTTTCCCCCAGAAATTATCCAACATGATCGAAAAATTGTAAAATATTTTTACAGGTTGATTTTTAGAATTACTAAATAATATGGAATTTAAATTGTGGTCAACATCAACCACATTTGAAATGCGATGCATTGCAATATTTTTATAATATGCTTTTCTCATTGTTGCATTGTTTTTGACTTTATTTTGATTCACTCTTGTTCATTTCAGTGTTAAAATTAGTTTATTATATCGAAGATATTCGTTGTCTGCTTTGAATTTCCAACACATCGATCTTTTCTCTTCTCACTTACAATATGTAACCGAATAAATTTTGATTTTACTGAAATTTAATTCTGATTTGAAATATCTGGCTGCTTGTATTTGTAAAATTTATTATTAATTTAATACTTACAATTGTAGTGTGTCTTATCTTGTTAATGCATGTCCCTTAATCTTCGTAACATTTTTATTTTTTTAAAGAACGTATGTTCTATGATGAATCTCAACTCAATTCTTCTTGGGAGATGCCCTCCTTTTCCTTTTCTTCGAATCCGACCCCACCCACGGCCAGGGAAGAACCAATAAATCGTGCTGAGGGGAGAAAGGGCACACAAAAGGGACGTAAAGGCCCCTCCAATTGGATTAAAAGTAGACGTAATGGGCAATTGAGCAGGCCAGGGAAGTGGATTAAAGACGGGGGGAAGAAAATCTGTGCAAACAACTTATCTTTATCCTCCCCCTATCTGGTGACATTAAGAGAGTTTCTTACGCCCATTGTTCCCATAAGGTTCTTTTCCTTTTCTTTCTTTTCTTGTGATTTGAAGAAAAAGTCATTACTGGAGGCATTTTCTTCAAAACATTGGTCGTTATTCTAAACATTTGGTTACGTTCTTGTGGAAGTAAAATATGCTTTCCGTTTGTTGAATCAGAAAGATGTCTAAAATTTCATAACCAATAATCCTTCTCTTTCAAATTATGCTAAAATATAGAACAAATGATATTTTTTCAAATACTTGCGGAGGCAAATCAAAGCATTCGTATATAAATATGTGTAATTTTAATTTGTACTCTGATAATGTACGAATAACCAAATTTCAGATTAGGCTTCATGCGCTAACCATTACATCATAGAGGCTGAATCCATAAAATTTGATTAGATCGATATTTAATTGAATGTGGTATGCATATATAACAAATTAAAATCAAAAGAGCATGCCACATTCATTCAATATTGATCCAATCAATTTTTATGGATACAGCCCCAGCTAAATCCGTAAAAACTAAGTAGATCAACATTGAATGAATATGGCAAATCAAAATCAAATCGGCGTACTATATCAATTCAATATAGATCTATTCAATTTATGGATTCTATCTCAGGATGTAATGGTTTGTGCGGGAAGTCTAACCTGAAGTTCTTTCTGAAGGATAGATTTCTTTCACAAGATTTCAATCTATATCGTCTTTGATAACTTATTGAACAAATTTTATTTGCAACTGGATTTAATCGGAATATAAAGAGTGAGCGACTCTTCATTTATATGATTGCCCACATCATCTGAGTTTCGTTCTTTATAATATATGAAAATGTTGTCATGTTTTATAATCATTTTAAAACTGATTAAATAGCTTCAATTAATTTGATGTCCGTCGTTTTTTTTTAAACTTTTTTTTATTGCTTAAAAAAGTAGCTTTGCAAAATCGTGAAGTTTGTTTCATTTTCGCTAAGGATACTTTCTTTGAAAAAAAGTTTTGCTAAAAATATCGTTCCAAAAAAAAAAAAAAAAAAACCCTATCATATTTGGATCACGTAAGAACGCCAAATGTGATTTGCTTAATTTGTAGAATCGCAGTTTTAAGCACAGAGCGATTCTACGTCGAATTTTAAAGATATTAAAGACAGAAAGGTAAATACAAATTCTAAAGCCTTATCGAAAATATTGTATGAAATTTGATTAGTTATAACTTAATATTGACTTTTTAACTTGTACTTCTAAATTTATAACATGCCTTTTAATTCACATGGAAAACATTTAATTTTTTCAAATGATCTTCTAATTTTGTCTCCAAAGAAAATGAATAAATTTTAATTTTAATAAACGTAAGCACGTACTTGGCGCAATACTTCTTTGGTCGAAATCTCTCATACTAAAGCAAACTCACTAAAGTTTCGCCACATTTTTTTTTGTAATTTTTTTTTCATTTGTGCTTTGTTGTTTTTCGGCAATTTCGAAAGAAAAATGACTTTTATGCAATCTAAAGAAGTATTCAATAATGCCAGTTTGAATTCTGAGCTATTTTATTCTCTGTTTTTAACAATTGAAAAGTATAAATACAATGAATGGCCATAAATAATGCAATCTCTAAGGAATAACAATGTGCATGACATTCTGCTCAATGAAATTGAACAAATTAAAATATAAATAAATATTTTCCTTAGCCATGAAAAGCAACACGTAGGTAAAAACGAACGCAATAATTAAAAGAGTGTGCAATATTTTCGTCCAAAGTGAGCAAAGACGCTAAAATGATCATCATGATGTAAAGATGGCACGATTTTAATTATTTTCATACTATAGTGAAGAAAATTTTATAATACATAGATGGATCAGAAATAGACCTTTCTCCACCATTGGATTCATTCTGCTTCAAAATCGACAAAATAAATAAGTTAGATTCTTTTTGATTGTTCATTTCGATAGCATATGAAATTGTGACATCTCATATAACCTGCACCTGTTTTTGTAAGATCAAATATACTTTGTAAATGCCCTTGTGATATCTAATGTACACTGTACGTGCTTTTATGGCATCTAATGTACTCTGTACGTGCATTTGTGACATCGAATGCAGGCAGTGCGCAAATTTGTGATGTCTGATGCAAAATGTTCGTGAATTCAAGGCTCTTCCTCGCGAAGTGGGGATGAAATCATTCCATTCTATGTACCTCAACACGCCACAATTACCATAGCTCCTATTTCTTTATAACCTACCCGTTATTTCAGGGGGTATATTCGAATGGATTGTACCAAATTTAAGTGGAAGGGGGCCGAAGTTCATGCGTGGAAAAAAGGCTGGCGAGCTTGCGCGGGAAGTGAACAGATGCCGAGGCGGCGAAAATCTCCTCCCCACCCTCCCCCCTTCTTTTTCAAAAAGTATTCAAATATAGCATAAAACGAAAACAAAACAAAATATATAAAATCTCCGTCCCTTGAGTTTACATCGTTTGCGAATCATATAAGGTAAAATAGCGTGACCTACAAACATTCTCTCCCCTTGCGGCATTTTTGGAGAGGGGTGGGGGAAACCCATTTTTTTTAAACGAGAAAAAATATTTTTCTAAAGAATAACTTGAATGTGGATGGCTTACTTTATTTTATTACATTTTCTGCTAATTTGAAGAATTAATTCGCGAATTAGTCAGCAATAAACAATTTACTCCTCGATACCTGCAAGTTATTTTCCTTGAAGTGTATAGAAGTTATTAAAATTATAATAACTCAGAAGTAAATATTCACTTGATATCAATCAATAATAATCATCATTCAAGTACAAAAAGCGTAAATGCAGAGAAATATATTAACCAAAAATGTGGCTTCAAGATTTTGATTTATCACCAGGCTTCAAACTTTTATCAGTTATATTACACATACTAAGATTTTTGTCTCTGTGAATACGATAAATAAGAGGCCCTAATAGGAACAGACACTGGCAAACTATAGATAGAAACTTCGCACCTAGAGGTTCTGTCTAATCCGTAAGTAATTTTAAATAGCGAAATCAGTATGTCAGGGTTTAAATTAGATTGCAAAAACTTTTAAAAATTCAATCACAACTTCTTTCATCTCATTGGTATTAAAGAAATGTTAGTCTTAACGAATATTTAAATTATTTTTCTAGTTTTTATCGAATTTAATAATAAATTATAATAACCGCTATGTTTTTTTGAGGGGGAAAGATATTCCTAAAAATGATTGCAATCTTTCTGCCAGAATAAAATGTGATTTGACGTAATACATCAATATTGCAGATATTTATCAAACAGCTTCTCACTTTATTGTCCCTTTCAATACCAGCCGTTGTGCTGAAATTTAGTGCTGAAATTTCTGTTACTCTATAGAGTAAAATGTTCAGACAGTAATGCCTAATTATATATGAAAAAAAGACACCTTTAATATATGAAAGTATGATATATAAGCACACTTACGTATATATGATTTTGTTATAATAATAATTATTATTATTTGTTATAAAAAATTTTGTTGTTTTATAGAAAAACAGATGATTTTATGGGAATAATCCAATTTTGTCGCTATTTTTTTTTGTTCAAACCATGGCGATCTCAATGCTGCGGACTGACTAAAAAATGCTTTGAATTATATAATTTCAGAAGGAAGTTTTCGAGCAACGTTCTTAGTTATGTGGGGAAATAAAAACTCACTCAGCTCAGAAATTAAAATTACAGTGAGGCTGAAGTTCGAGTAATCGCGGAATTATTTTTAGAACTATATTAATTAGAATGCATTGCATGCGTTACTTTGTAAATTCACTAACCATTTTTTTTTTCTAAAATGTTAAAGATTCATTGTTTTTATTAAATATAGTAATTTTATTACAGGAACTTGGAAAATTTGCTGTGGATATGCTAAAAAATCTTCATTTGGTAAGCCTTTCTTTCAAATATTTCATTATTGGAAATTTCACTTGAGTTCATTTTATAATACTTCTTTTATGTTTATAACTGTTTCATTACTTTGATATTTTAGTAATTCTGATTTACCTTTAATATATACTAATAATTTTTTTCCTTAAAAAAGTCGTTTAATATGTCTATCTCACTAAATGTTTTCTTCATGATGACTTTCTTAGTTAGATTATTCATAACATCAACTAAACTTTAAATTTGAAAAAAAAAGAAAAAAAAGACAATTAAGAAAATTTTTGTCAATTTCTTGTAAATGAGATTAAATAATGTTTTAAAATTCATGAAAATAATAAAATTAAATAAATGTTTCTAGCAACTCTCCTCACCATGCAAATTGGTTCGTATTAATGATAAGATAATTATGAACTGCAGTTCATAAATTACTTGTCTGGCATTTATTTATCTTCGAATTGCAAACTGTAAAAATTTATTTATAAATAAATAGGCAACCTATGTTTAAAATTAAGACAAATATGTTCACAACAATCCATTTATTTTGATATATCTATAATTAAAAGTTGCAGTTAATAAAATCGAATAATAAAATTATTGTTTAATATAATGACTATTACATAATGTGTTTGCTTCGCGATGACCTTTCACTAGACTTTCTACAGCAGCAGATATACTTACTATATACAACGAAATCAAATAAATATTACTAATTATTCTCCTCAACAACCAATTTGATCGTGTGAATGTTAAGACCGTTTATACGGAACAGTTAAAATTAGTTTTCTAATTCGAAATACCTATAAATAGTCAACAAATAAACAAATTTGAATTTCCCCAGCAGATACCCAGATATTATAGAATATCATATGGCGCCATACAAGATTGAAAAGATTGATAGTAATGTACAGTACCATATAAAATTGTTAGTGCCGAACTATTCGTACAGTAGCATACCACATGTTGTGCTACCTGGTTTTGATGGTTGACGGTTTTATTTTTTTCTATAATTAGCAATGATTGCTGAGCCTGGTTATCACAGTAATAAATTTCATGCAAAATAAATATTTGTGTCCAGAAAATAAAATAAAAAAATAAAAGGGGAAAATAAACCTGTTACCTCATCCTTGTGCGATATATATGTATATTTGTGAACTCAAATGTGCTCATAGTTAGAAATAAGCTTATAAGTGTTCCCATGAGTATTAGAATGTAAATTATCGATAAACTTAAATTTTCCTATCTGATTGGAAAATTTTAGTGAAATACTTCAAATAAAGAGGATTTTTTATGCGATATGTGAGGAACTGTGATTGTGACCTAGGTACAGCAAAAATGGCTCGCACGCATGCACGCACGCACGCACACACACACACACACACGCACATATATATATATATATGTATGTAATGATATTTTAACTCTAATTTCAATTTAATTAATTTTCAAGATTTTATCTTCATTTAGCCCATAGTAACTTTATCCTAAAACATTCTCTTATTTCGTGATCCAATTCCACTGTCTCTACTTAATTAATTCAAGAGAAGCTTTGTTGAATTGCAGAGTCAGCTAAAAGTCTAACTTTCCCACGCTCGGCGTGAAGGGGTAAAAAACTGTCCAGTAAGCACATTCTTTTTTAAAAAGATCCCTGTTTTTCCCTTACATGTGATTGACATGCGTCAGAAATCCCTATCAGAATCTTAATAATATATTAGTACTGTAAAATTATATTTTCCCTATCCATACTCAATGTTATATAAGACGAGGGATAATTTATATCGTTCCTTCTTCTTCCCCACTTCTGTTTTTGCAGCGCGCTGTGGCGGACGTGCCATGTCCGCGCCTTCTTGTAAATAATCATGCTTGCCTCCCGGAGAGAATAAATCGAACTTTAAAAATTAAAAAGTCTCTTCACTGTCTTCAAACTGCATTCTGCTTCAACAAATAATGTTATATATATATATCATTATATATATATATAATGAAATATAGACTTTTTTTTTCCTCTCAAATTTGGTTTTAAAACTGATGCATCTGATGAGACTGATGAGATATTAAAAGTATGGCGGTAAAAAGTGTGATAATATGGCAAAAATGTGAACATCCTTTAATACTGATGATTCGATTTTAATGCAAATTGCGAATTATTTATTTTTTACGAAGAAATATATTTAGAATTTTGTAATTAAGAAATATTCCTATTGACATTATTCATGCGGTGTTTAAAAAGTATTTATTATTGTCTTAGCTATTTACTAAAATTCTTTCCACTTGTAAATTAATATTTTTTCAGCTTGTAGGTCCTTACTTGCATCAATGTGTATATTTCTGGCTTTTATTGGTTATTTAAGGAATTCGCAGAAAGGACTTTGCTTACTTCAAAATGTTTTACTAATCATACTGAATTTTCAGTTATTAATAAGGTATAATATAAAAGCTGGAATTTCATAACATTCTTCACTTACAGCCTTTAAGGGTTAACAATTATTTTTGAAAAGGTTGACAAATCAAAAATATAATTTAGTCAATTGGCATATTTATTTCATTACGTTCACTTTCAATTTCAATAAAATTTCGTCAATTAATTTTTAAATTTTATAACTTTTATAAATTTAAAAAAAAGTTATGTTTTTTGGATCTCTAAGAAAATTATTTAGAAATATATGTGCATGCATGTATATGTATTTAGTTTATCAATATTCTAAATTACTTAACACTCTGGTATCCTTTTACTTCAAAAGTTTTCAGGATTTTTGAAATGGTAGATGTATTGATTGTGAATATTTCAAGACTCCATTTAATCATAGAGATTCATATTTTAAGTAAAGTTTTTACTCTGTCGTTAATGCTCTTGTTTGCAGTCTTCACAGGGCAAAAAGTATTTCTCACTTTCGTGCGTTATTACTCCTAAAAGATCTACCAAGTAAGCAAATTGAATAGAGGTCTTGTTATACTACAGAGTGTCTTGGATCAGAGCCCAATGGTTTTCAGTTCTACTTGTTCGACTTTATAATTCCATCGCTACCGCCCTTTCCCGACGTTTTGTGAAAGTTCAACTCAGTTGAGGCATGCACCCTGGATAAGTTCCAGAATAACATAATTTGTTTCTTGTTTTGAGTTCGCAAAAGACATTCTATGATGACCAGAGAATGGGCCATAGCTTTTAATGTCAGATCTAATGGATTGTTAAAATGAAATTCATAACTAGAATTTAGGAATTGTTAACTAATTACCAGTTAACGAATATGAGTGAAAATGAGAGAGAAACATAATGATTATTCTATTGCACCAATCATTTTATTTATATAAATAAAAGTAAAACATATAAATACAGGGTGGCCATAAAATAACCTTCCCTGTTTGGCGGCATCTGCAGCTAAAACGAATGCACGAAATGAAACCACATTTCATATACAGACTGGAAAATATAGAAAGATGAATTCCGCCACCCCCCCCCCAAAAAAAAAGTACCAAAAATTGCCGATAGAGGAAATACTGGCACTGTGGGGTACAGTCATTAATGAATTTATGAAATTCACAGAAAATAACCTTCTATTCATCAATATTAAGGTCCTCTGGACGCCGTGCAATATTTTCAATATGCTGATCTTTGTATACAACATCTTGCATATGGTATATGACGCTCTCCACTGTTGCGTGTAAACTGTCAATTTCCTAATGTTCATAACAGCCAGTCTTATGTTCTGTTTCAAGACATGCAGGTTTTCTTAAGAGCAGCTACGGCATAGGTAAGTTTTACCAGTAAAGTATGTTGCTATAAGGTATCGCGCATTTTAAGTACATATCAACAGTTAAGAACACATCAATAGCCCAGAACGAATTGATAAAAGGTCGTTTGCTCTTCCCTTTTTACAAAGAATGCATGGAATTTGGAATTCATTTTCCCGTGCCTTACACAGTCTATATTTGAAAAGTGGTTTCATTTCGTTCATCAGTTTTAACTGTAGGAGCTGCCAAATAGGGAAAATTATTTTATGGCCACCCTGCAGTTTGCACTCGAACGAAATCTAATTATGAATCTAAGAATTGTTGAATTTCTGAGGACAATCAATTGTTAATTTTTTATTAATAAAATCTATAAAAATATTTTCGTCCTGAGCCACGTTGGATATATCAGTCAGTGAAGGCTACATAATAAAACTTAATTTATTTGGGACATTATAAAGAAGCACTATAATTCATGCAATTCAATGTATGAAACCAACAACTTCTTCATATTCATTAAGAAAAGGTTATACTAGAATAGTCCCTTCATCCAATCGAATATTCTCTTGGACAACCTTAACAACAAGCGGTCGAGTGGAATGCAGTTCAGTCCATTCAAGCATGGCTGAGGCTGGACATGACTCAAAGGGGGAACAGAGAGAGAGAATAAACTCATTCCGGGTCAGTTAACAGGCCTCCTTTCCCATTCTCTCTTTAAATCGCAATCTATCGCTGATCATTGGAGGCGTGATGAATCCGATAACTGCGCCCCGGCAATTTATCCACTGACCGGTCGGTTAGGACTGTTTTGTCTGAATGACCCCTTTGGCACTCCCCCGGGGCTCGTAATGAGTCCCCATACAACCGCCCCGTGATGGTCAGCGCTGGGTGGGAAGGCCAGATAGCGTGAGATGGAATTGAATTGGTGCTGGTGTGTATGTCCGGTGGAGCAGAAACGGCCGAGATTTGGTCTTTCAATTCGAATCGCTACTTGGCTGCACTCTACAAGAGATGCCTTCCTGGTAATGATGTTGTCTACAAGATGTAGCGTAAAAACATATGCAAATTCCCAATTCATTTTCGTTTGTGGGTTGATTCTTTCGTGTGAATGTTCTGTAGAAAAATTAAATATGCATCAATAAGGAACATTATTATTATTAATATTTTAAAACTGATAGATTTTTGCCTTAATCCTCATAGAGTCATCCCTCGAGAAAGCAAAATAATTCAGTTTTAGAGAATATGATTCGAAGTTCATTTTGGTTTCAATTAGCCCGTAACTGGAGACGGGAGTAAATATGAGTCCGCGTCGTTCATTAACTCTAATTATCACGTAATATTTTGTCCTTGAATACAATCATCTCTTCAATATCTTCAAGTTATACTTTCAGCAGTACGTTGGCAGGATGTTTTGTGTGTGTGTGTGTGTGTGTTTTGTTACTTATTGAGTCATTGCCTCCATATCTCTTAAACTGCTTTTAATTTGAATAAGGCAAAAAGAATAAAAAATATTTTTAAAATATTGCATTCTTAGTTTTTCTTGTTAAATTCAAACAGTTATCAACATTAGTGCAGTTCCGTAATATATAAACGATGTCAATACTCATTAAAAGATTGCGTAGGAATTTTTTTTATATCTTTCCAACTTTTTTTCATTATTGCATTTAACATTTTTTAAATTAATATTTTTAATACTTTTGGTAACTACATGATTTCCAGAATATATTGCGTTTCCAAAATTAATTCCAATGCTATTTACAAAAGCCAAAAAGAAAAATAACGTTGGAGTCATTTTGACACCATTTCTCTGGCCGTATGATAAATTCAAACCTCCAATTACTAGTTATAAGATGACATTCATCCATATTCATCTAACTTGTACTTTTATTTTCTAATTAATGGTATATATGAATAGGAAATAATCTAATCGTTGGTTGACGACTAACTAGATTACCATTTGGTGCGATTGTCTTAAATTAGTTTTTGGTGAAAAAATATTCAAATAGTCAAAAAAAAAAAAATCTGTTTTGAGATATTGATGAATCTCTATGTTTTAGTTTTACTTGAGTAGAGAAAGGTGATTTTTAAAATTGGACCAGTTTGTCGTCCTAATTCCCAGTGAACTCGATGACTTTAACTCGGCGAATGAGATTTGGCATGTGGACGAAGTCCCTGTATAGTAAACGTATATCTGCTCGTCGGTATGAACACGGTAGCTTTAAATGTCAAAAGTTTAATAAGATTTAGTGTGTGGTTTTATCACCTAAATTATAAATCAGAATAAAATTTCAGATTCATTCAGACTTAAAGAAAAGCTCTAAAATGAATATTCAATTTTTATCATTGTGTTGCGAAGTCCAGCGAATAATGCACCATTTTTTAATAGGCGAATATATTGAGGAGATGACTTTCCCTTTTGGTTAAATTAATGGTCTCTGAATTTTACAGCAAACATGCCATGGCATAGTTCCTGTTCTTATCATATCTATTAAAATATTAAATTCATAAACTTACACCAGCCATTTGTTTTTGGAAGTATATGAAAACTTTTTTCGTAGTGTTTTATTAATTTAATATAATTAAAGTGGTTCAATAAAGAATAGTCCATTACATCAATGTCTTTGCCGAAATTCGTTTGCTTTTCAAAACTACAAATCTTAATACAGTATATAATTAATACTTTTAAACTGAAAGTCAGGCCCTTCACAGAGAAATATGCCTTGTTTAAATTCCCCCTTTATAAGTATTCCTGGATGAAATCTTTAGCCCGAATTCCTTTTTATTCCTACTCTTAGCTATTTTTTATTACTTTAATTTCATATCTTTCATAATTGATATTTCTCTCTTGAGTTTATTGTCCAAATGTTTTCAAGCTAGTACTTGCTTATATGTTATTAATTGTACAGACAATGCATTTATTTACTACCTCATAAAAACTTTATTACATAAAATGAAAAAAAAAATTCAAATTTATTTTTTAAATGCCATAATTGTATTTGTATACAAATTCCTTTAATAGAAAGTTTGAGGTTCATCTTCATATAATTTCTTGACTATACTTAATTGAAGAAAAGTTCTGTTTTATTCAGTCTTCACGACTCGTATCACTCACTTTATGAGGAAATAGCAATTGAACTAAAAATTAAATTGAATTTATCTTACTAAAAAAAACATCTTTTGTTTACATTGGAGTTTCCGCCAAGGAAGAAATAGCAAATTAATTTTATGATTATGTTTATTATTATGATTTATATTTCTTCCTTGGAAACAATACTGTTGGCGTACAACTGGAGTTAGCTTTTCAGATCTGTAATTTATTTTAAATTTAAATGTGTATTTTGAAAATATACAAAGGCGGATCATTTGCAAATAAAATTAATCAAAGAATAATAAGTAAATTTATAATTGTGCTTTCAGTTAAAATTGAGAGACATATTTTTAATCATATAAATTTTATAAATTTCAATGTATGGGTCTATCAGCCAAAAAAGCAATCATTATGAAATTCAATTGAAGGTAATTATTTCCTGAACCAAAACTATTAAAAGATGCATTGTATTTAGAGAACGCTAATGCGCTACAACTAAAACAAAAATGAACTTAACCAAATAATACAGCCTACCACCAAAATGTATTCTTGTGAACCTTGTTTTTTCTTATACAGAAATCTCAGATAGATATATTTTAAATCTACCAATCCTGTATAAGATCTTTATAAATACTTTTCCATAGTGAAAGAAAACATAAAAGAAAAACGATTTTAATTAAAGGTTTATAATTTGCTAACCACCAAGAAATTTTGTGTTCTGATGCTTTTATTTAAACAAACATTCATCTCTTCCAGGGCTTACATCCACATACCTAACATTTCTGATTTTACCGAATTTCTCTGAATGCTTCTCCTTCTGCAAATGCAGAGCATCTCTCTTTCAATCAAGATAGATGATATCAAAAGAAAGCGGCCAGACCCCGACCAGATGAGATATAAAAGCCAAAGAATAAAATCTTTCTTCCTCCCAAAATAAAAGCGATTGTAGAGGGAAGGCCGGACGCGCGACGGGCCGGACGGTCCTTGGCGGCTTTGAGTCCGGGTCCCCCGAGTCCAGCCACTTACCGTCGACAACGATTCTCATGAATTTTTCATCGGATCAGGGAGAAGCTGCGAGAGGGAAAGTGATGAAAGCGGTCATCTTTTAGAATCTCTTCTCCTTTTGTGCCGCCTGCGGGGAACGGTGGTCTGAGGATTTGCTGCAGAAGGAATCGGGGTGTTGTTTTTGATGTCTGGAGAGAAATATGGAGGCAGTGCTGTCTCCCATGTTTCAGGTCTCCGGTCTTTCATTTTCTCAGAAAAAGCAACATCGATGAATGCAGTCCATGATTAGGGGGAAAAAATCTCGAGATCTCGTTATTGATGCATTTTATTTCTGTTACAAAAGCTACTCATGAATATCATTTCAGTACCTCAGTTTGGGAAGAAAACAGCAGTTATGAAAGCAAAAAGTAATTAATAGAAATAATTAAGAAACAACAAAAAGATAAATCTTGTTTCGGATGTTTGAAGGGAAATATGGAGACCGTATTATCTTCTATGTTCGAGGTCTCTGGTTTTTCATTTTCTGTGAAAAAGCAACATTGATAAATGCAGTCTAAGATTAGTGAAAAAATCTTGAGGAGATTTCTTTATTGATGCATTTTATTGCGGTTACAAAAACTGCTTATGACTATCATTTCAGTACCTCAGTTTGGGAAAGAAAGCAGCAGTTATGAAAGCAAAAAGTAATTAAAAGGAATAATTTAAGAAACAACGGGCAATAAATCTTGTTTCCGATTTTGGAGATAAATAAGGGGGCAGTTTTGTTTTCTGAGTTTGAGATTTTGGAGTTTTAATTTCTCGAAAATGCAACTAGATGAATAAATTCCACAATTTGTCTAAAATTCTTGAAGGCAACTGTTTATTGGTGTATTACTAAAACATTTCATCATAATTGACGATTACTGTCTGAGTTTGCACAGTAAAGCAGCACTGAATAAATATTTAAGAAATTAATAGCAAAAATTAAGGAATTTTAATCAATAAGTCTTACTTCCAATATTTGAAAAGAAATATGGAGGCAGTGTTATCTTTTGTGTTTGAGACTTCGGGTTTCGTTTCTTGGAAAAATAGTATAAAGAATTTTTTTCATAATTAGACAAAACTTCTTGTGAGAAACTCTCCGCTGATGCATTTTGTCTACATTGCAAAAAAAATTTTCATAAACAGCAGGTACAGCCTCAAAGCGGAACAGTGCTTATGGAGACAATGAACTGATTGCATTAAGGAATTTGGGGAAAAAGTAAAATTTGTGTTGCTTTTGTTATCTAAAGAAATAAGAAGTCAGTGACATAATTTATATTTGAGGGGGTTTGTTTGTATTTCAAAAAAAGCAAAAGGGTGAATAAATTCTACAATTTATCACAAATATATATGGAACATCTTTAGTGCTACATTTTTTTATAGAGCACTCTTCTTAAACTGCCTTAGTTAAGAAATTTAAACAGCAACTATAGAAGACATCGTGGACTACACTGGTATGATATCTGAAATACATATACTTACATTGTTAATAACTTTGGTATGTATCTAATCTTTGAGATCTTTGGAATTCGTTTTCTCGAAAAAAAAAGTGCATCAATTGATAAGTTCTGTATTTAGACAAACATTTCGAGGTTACTTCTTCAAATCTTTTGTTTAAATTTCATTTAGGTCTTCGGTTTTTCAAAAATTGGAAGCAATTAAAAATAAAAAGATTAATAAAAGATAATTTAATGTTTATACTTTTTTCTGTGAAAAATCAATTTAGGTTTGTAATTGAAAAAATCAATGCTTCATTTGCTTGTTCAGCTGCAGAGAAAATGTAATATAGTATGAAAATATAAAGTACTCTTGAAAGTCTGAAAGAATATTGAAATATTTTCAACTATATAAAAATACTAACCACTGTACTAATCACTGTACCAGTTATTCCACAAATGGATTATTTGCATTTGTTATTTATTATTATTTGCAATTCCTCAAATTTTGGCTCTGCTAATTTGGATAGTAAAGCAAAATGATGTGAAATCAACACAGTTGTTTCAAAAATAAAGTTTATTCCTGAAATCTCATATGTATATCCTGAAATCTCATATACAGATCCTTTTTTCATTTACATTTATTGCTTTCTTTGTATTTCTTTTTACAAAACGTTAATCGTCTTATGAAATATTTCTTTCCATAATATAAAGTTATTCGAATTAGTGCTAATTTCAAAATGCTACATGCTATGGCATTTTTCTACAAGCGTTATGCTTTATGTAATTTTATGTAGCTAAGAATATGTTTTTAAGAAAATCAATCACAGCCAAAAACTTTGTAGGTTTTTTTTTGTACTAAATGTTAGCATGAGATGTGTGTGATGATTTATGTATTTTCATAATACGTATTGCCATCAATACACCTTTAAAGTATACCCCAATATATGTTAGCATTATTTTTTTTCTTTCCTATTCTTCTTCTTTAGAAAAGTGTATACGATGACAGGTTAAATGTTACAATGAAACAGGAAAAAAAAAAAATCTTCTGAAAAAAGTGTTGTAAATTTCTTGCTTTTTCACAGATATTCAAATACAACTCAAATGGAAGAAATATTTTCTTTTAAGAATTTGCTTGCAAATCTATTTCAAAGTTAGGTGCATTTTTCAGGCGGAAAAAAATGTAGAAACACAATAATAAGGGGAAATATCAAAACATATAACAAAAATACAGAATAACAGTATTCTGAGTAATATGCATTAAAAGAGGATAAAGTATTATTCGTTAGATACGCTTTTCTATTTGAAATATTTAGAAAATGTTTTATTTCTTCTTTAAAATCACATTGAAAAACAACTCCAAATTAGTTCCGGCATGGCACGGCGAGGCTAAGATAGATTTCTCCAAGTTTCCTCGCCAATTTCCGTGCCACTGAATTGCAACAAGCAGTGTTACTTAATCTTTGTAGTGAACACGAAATGAAGATTGAAAAACAGGAGCTGAAAAGTTCCATTTTCCTTCTTTTCAGCTGTAAGTGCGGGCTGCCGACTTTACAGGCAAAAGCAGCGGAATTGATTCAATTAGGCAAACGGCAGATGGGGCCCCGACGGTTACAGTTTCTTTTACCTTTTTTTCACTTTTTTTATTCATTTATTTTTTTACTACGGGAGGGTAGTCGATCAAGATAAGGTGCTTTCACACGCACCAAATTAACAAGAAGACAGGAAAAGAAAGGGGGAGGGGGAAACTAGAATTGATTGGTGTGACGTCACAACGCAAAAGAAGTCTTTTAAAATCGTATAATTCCAAAGCATGCGGGGATTGTAGTCAAACTGAAATGCAAGCTGAAAAGAAGGAATGGATTAGAGGTTGTTAATTGAATGCTCTATCTTAATTCGAAATCTTTTGCATTCTAATATACAACTATTTTCATTGATCTACCACGTTAGTTGTATTTGAAAAAGTAAAAGATTATCATAATAATGAAAGGAATTAATGTATCCTAAATACTCAAAATTGTGCATCAGAATATGGAGAATGAATAGTTGGGCATTATTTATAAAATTATAAAGTATATAAGTATATTCGGCTTGAAGTTTTGAAGAACTATTGCAAAAATTCTCGAATTTTGTCAAAGGCTAGATTGAAAAACAAAGTATATAAGTTAAAAACCAAAAATTTATTTAAAATTGGATAAAATTATGATTTTTTTTGTGGGGTTGGAGACAAAGAAAGAACTTTAAGCTAAAAACCGGGTTCAGAAGTTTATCAAATGATTCATTCAAACTCTTGCAGATTATTTAAGAAATATGTATATCCTACATCTTTAACTAACAAATACGTTATTGTCTAATTTTTAAATATTGGCGTTCGACTAATATATAACTTGACATTTCCATCTTTTTATACATTGCAAAGCATTAAATCAATTTAAAATCTTTTTAAACGAATAGAAATTAAAACTTTTTAAACGAGTAGATTGTCTTCTGTAATTCAGAAACTACAGAATACATTAAAAATTATAATATCAAATTTGAACTGAAATTATGCATTGGACTTTAATTTATTTGGTTCAGCGGAAGAAAATTTTACCAAAATTTAGAATTTGGGAAAATAGCATTAAAGATGCAAATAGTTCTAAAAAATAGCACTAAAGTAGTTTCTAAGCAAATGTAAATATCAATTAGTAACTTCTTTAAGAATAAATTGAAAAACAAAATTAAAACAGTTTTATAAGGTTAAGAATATTGGTTTTAAAATATTATCCGTTTGGTATTGAAAATGAGAGAAAGTCGATAACTAGATTTTAAAATAGTTATTATAAAGAAATATAAAATAAATTAAAGACACAAATCACAGAATTAAAAAAAAGCGCATTTTAAGAAAACATGTTTTTTTTTTAGTGTAATTGGAAGTGAATAATTCTTTATCAAAAAGTTTGGTGATCGACTTAGTGAAGGGGTTGACAGCGCACCTAGTCCAGGCAGGGACTTATCCCCGGTAAATGCTATGATGAGAAAAGATGGGAATATGATGGGTCAATATGCTATCGTGATCTTTTCAGAAATATTTGCATTAAGTAGAATAGATCTTGAATTAAAAAAAATTTGGTGCTAAAAACAAAAATAAAGGCTTAAATATGAAGATACGGCGAAAAATACGGTAATGATATATAATATACGGTAATGATACGGTAATGATAATATAGTAATGATAATACGGTAATGATATACGGTAATGATAATACGGTAATGAAAAATACGGTAAAAATACAGTAAAATACGGTAATACAAATCAATAAACATCATAAAAGTGAAAAATTCTCAAATTTTCTTTAAAAACTGTAATTTATTATAATATACTAGAAATTTAATTTGCTTAGAGTTATTTTATTATTATTATCGCAACTTCTTGCTTTTATGATTTTTAACTTGACCTTCTGATAATTGATATTAAAAAGAAACACTTTTCATTCTAGTGCATTAATAATCACATCTTATATAAGTTCCTCTATTAATGATTAATTACTGTTTAAACAAAATGTATCAGTAACTTAAGAACGTCAAAAAAATAGTAACTTTCTCACATGCAATTTTCTTACATTTATTTTCTTCGGGGAGAAAATCAATTCCTGCCTTTCTTCCACTTGCAACCTACTATTTACCTAACAAACGATACGTAACAGGCTCCCAAAAGCAGGGCGTTTATTTGTGCAAATTCTTACACCCATCAAGTACCTCGCCGGAAAGAAACACGAGGAGGTCAGAAGGTCCCTCGGCCTCCGCGGGGTGCACGACGGACCCTCGAGATGGATGGGGGCCCTCGCTGCAACTTGCTCTGCAAACTGATTTACCAGCTGTTATGAATCTGTGGAGCGTAACGCCCTTCTCTTCGGTGGGGGTTTCCGAACGATACCCCAAAATTTTGGGGGTTGTAAACATCTTCTAAATCGATGAGGTAGGAGAAACGTCAGGAGGGAATCATTTTACTCATGACTTCATTTAGCAGTTATTTCAAAAGAACAGCGTTTAACATTGCAGATATTCGATATTAAAAATATAAGCCTTATGAAAAAATATTGCGCAGCTACTATATGCAAAGCACAGCGTTTAACAGTGTAGATATTCGATATTAAAAATGTGAGCTTTATGAAAAAAAATTGTGCAACTACTATATGCAAACAACAGCCTTTTACTGTGCAGATATTCGATATTAAAAATATGAGCTTTATGAAACGAAATGGTTCAGTTATTATATGCAATCAGTAAAAAAAGATATATTAG
>JAPMOR010103271.1:136222-158447 GCA_026543865.1 Argiope aurantia
TTAATCGAGTTCCCAACTGGTTTTATATCATCATAGGAATCCATATAATACGAAATAACATATTTGACAAAGCTACACTCGGGAATCGAATTATTGTATATTTGAAACCAAACAAGATTGAATAAACAAAATCTGAAAAACCTATAAAAGATAAAATTGTATACAAAAATTACGAAGGAAGCATGCACATCTCAAATTTTTTATAAATTCTCAGTTAAAAAAATAAAATGAAATAAGACTACTCTTATTTCAAAGAAGAAAACGTCATCCAATTAAAGGGATACTCTCATAGGAATAAAGTGATGCAGAGCTACGATAAAAGGAAATTGTTCTCGTTAGTGCTAAGAGGAAGACTGCATGGATTCATTGAAGAACTGACATACTCTCTAATGTGTTAAAATCCATTTTACTATCAGTAAAAATAGTATTTAATTAGAATTCTCAAAATATGTTACATCGAATCGATTTAAAGTATTTATCTTTTAGCATTTTCAAAATCAGAGAAATCTGGGAAGAAAGAAGAAATTCGAATGAAGCGAAGGGGGTAGGCGAGGAAGAGGCAAAACGAATTAAATATGCTCCATCCTCTTATAAAGCGGACCATTCTTTTCATGTTACACCGGAATACTATTGACGAGACAAGCACGTTTAACAAATGTCAAACAGAATGATAGAAACGATGGCGTTGCAAGAGAAATTTTCAAATTTGGTAAATGTTATATTTCAAAACCGTCAATCCAAAATCTTTTTATGGGGGGAGGAATAAATTCACCACTATTTTATTTGAAGTACCGAATTGTATAAATCAGCAATTGCTATGAGAAAGACTGATTGCATAGACATTGTATAGTATATAGTATATAGATTGTATAATATAGATATTAATTAATTAATTTAAGATTAACATGATTCGAATTTTATTTTTTCTTGATAGCTCAATCTGAAAAAAAAATAATAATTTTGAAAATACTTTAAAATTTCTACATTGAAAATGTTAAAAGTTTCGGTGAAATTTTTTACGGCTCATTTCAATCGATGCTCACAATTTTCTGTCATGCGAACTGAAAATATAATTTAGAATTTCTCATTTAAATGACCCACATAAAATCATGTATATTTATTTTAAAGGAATAGTTGCTAATTCTTCATCAGATTTCCTTCGCTGCATCACATTGTTACCAAGTAAAGATAGAGGAAACCCTTTTTCTATTTTACTAAATATTACATACATTCCCTTTTAAACAACGTTTGACTTTCAAAATTATTGTACTATTCAAATTAAAACATAGTTCAAAGATTTTATTTAAAGAATTAAACTGTTCGATTATTTAAAAAATGTTGTACGCTTCCCAAATTCCATTTCTTAGATGCTGGCTACCAATTTTTGCAGAAAAATATCATTTCTTAAAACTTTAAGACATGCGTAATCTTTCATTTTAATTTCCTTGGATTCCTGTCACGTTTTAATTGTCAAATCTTGAGTGTTACATCAACTGGATACCACATTCTGGTCCATATTACTAATAACAGAGATCACACGCATGTTTGAATTCAGCTCTTCCTCTGCGAAGCAAATGCAGTTTCTGTCAAAGAGAGATGTTCCTAAACTCAAACTTCACCTACTCTATTAATTATCCCTCTCCTCAGATATATTTAAATTTCTTCCCTGCTTTACTAAACGAAGAAAGAGATGGAGGGAGTCTAATATATATTGGCAGGCAAACGAAGCATTTCGTCACCACCTGTTCCTAAGTCTTTCTCTCTCACCAACCACATACCAAAGCTGATTTCAATGATAAATTCGCACCCACAGTTCAATCCCCTCTACTGTTTGAAGTTTTAAAATCGTTAGAACTATTTAGAAATTCCAAAGGTTAGACCAACTCATGACCGTATGAAAATTCCCTGCCCTTACCTCCTGGGGGCTTTGGGAAACCGAAACTCCCCAGGAGGGAGAAGGTTGGTTTGAGCCACTGGGCTTCAATATATATATATAATAAACTGAGATATGCCAGTGAATATCTGTGAACTGGCAGTCTGAGAAGCCGCCATGTACCAAAACCAGATGGGCCACCCACATTTTAGAAAATTCAATTCCGATGATTCTGGTGGATGGGTGGATTGAGAGAGTTGGTAAGGGGCTCCCCCCCCCCCCTACTCTATTTACATTTTCCCTGTGGCGACAAAAGCTTCAAATTAGGCGCGGTGGCGGCGAAAATTGGCGCAAGAGTTAGTCCTTTGACTGCCTGAGGGGAACCAGCAAGAGATAGAGCAGACCTTCCTCGCTTCTTCTCCAATTTTAAAAAGGGCCCCTGCAAGAAAAATAAGTAAATAAGAAAAAAGCAACTTTTATTTTTTTTTCTTGCCTTCCATGGAATAAATTTGCTATTTCTTTGCCAAAAGACATATAGATATATATATATTCGTCTCCTAAAGAGAGGAAGGAGATGCCAGAGAATAAAAAGGCAAAAAGTTGCCGGCAGCAAGCGAGTTTAAGTCTTAGGCAATCATCAGTCCTTGCTAGCTTGGCGGAATAAAAAAAAATCGGAACTCGAGCTTGTTCTTTTTATTTATTTATTTTTTATTTCTCTCTCTCTCTCTCTCTCTCTCTCTCTTCCTCTCCCACCATCCATTTTATTCCTAAAGTCGTCTTCGCACCAGCTTTTAGGGTAAAGGAAAATAGAGCATCCTCCCAACTTTTTCCACTTTTTTCGCATTTTTACGCTTCGAGGCGAAATACCTGAGGGGTTTTCGCGAACCACCAGGAAGTTAAGAGCAAGAAGACAGAAGGAGGAAAGTAAGAAAAAAAAGTAAAGCTGGCTGACTACGTCGAAGAACTAAAACACAAAAGCGTTAGATATGTATACGTAAAATGGTGTTTTCTTCCTTAGACCCTTTCTTTCCATGTCTTCCCCTTAAAAACTCTAAGCCCTCCAGGGTGTTTCCTTGTAACTTAGGTAATGGATGGTACAAGCGCCCAGTTTCGCTACTCTGCATATTCCAGAAACCATTTGCCAAACGGTAAAGCGGGTTTGGAATTGATGAAATGGTAGAAGGGTATGGGCGGAAAAACCCTTTGAGGGAACCCCTTGGAACCTTTTTTGATAATATATTCCAGCTCTTCAGACGAATTTTAAATGAAACTTTTGCGCCAACCTGGAAGCAGCTATCTTTGAAATGAATGCGATCCCTATCTCTCTCCCTACTTACTTGGTGGAGGAGTGTATATCTCCGAAAGATGATAAATTATCTATTTCTATAACTTACGCTAGAAGTTCTTTGGAAAAAAATCCTGGGACTGGTGTATTTGTCATATTGATTATTTTTGGATTTCATACTTACGTAGAATTCTGAATTTTCATTCTTGGAAGCCATGGGATATTAGCTTTTGAAATTATTTCAATAATTCAATAAAACGGGCATTTGTTTCAACTTCCAATTTTTTTTTTCCTTTGCATATTTTATTGTTTTTTTTAAATAAACTCAACAATTAAAGAAAAAATTATGAATAGATCGCCATAGGGCGAAGTATGCGTTTTTTCGACTGAATACAAGCATTTTTACTTCCTAGTATACAAAAATATTTGTAATCGTAACAAATTTTGAACTCGATATTTTAAGGAATCTTCACGTTTCAGACCTGTCTGAGTTCTAAAAGACATTTTTGACATTATTTCTGTCTGTCTATCCATCTGTCAAAGATAACACAAAAACGTTTAAACCTGGATAGATGAATATATATGTATATATGGTCTTTGAACAAAATTTGTAGATTCCGTTCAAATGGTGAGCAAATTCCTCCAGACGAAGTCTGTCTGTCTGTCTGTTCTGATAAAAGTCCACATGATAACTGCAAAACGAGAAGAGCTGAATGGATTGAATTTTTCTGTTTAAAAACATAGATTTAGTATTTCTAGTGTTTCTGTCACATTTTGATCGAAATCTTATAAAGGGGTGATAATCTGTCGGTCTGCATTTACGAAAAATATGAAAACGGAATTAAGTATGAAACCAATTTCCTTCTTTCGATAAAACTGCATTTCATGGTGAGACATTTGTCTCAAAGCTGAATCAGTTTTGCCTGTTTCCTCATAAGATACCTGTTTCGAGTAGAACCGCTGTCGCATTGCTGGTTTGAGGACATTTCCAAGGAGTCAAGCTTCTAGACATCGAAGAATATATTTATGAATCCAAGCAAATGAAAGTCTGATGGTTCAAAGCCTGGGTAATTACGATGAGCTCTCCAAAAATTTTCGACAAAGTCTTCACTGTTTTCCCCAAACGGAGGAAAACTGTTCTCAGAACTTACCGGAACATCATCTGTTTGGGTCCTGACCCGTGGGAGACGTGCCTCTCCGGTAGTTGAACCCAAGGAAAGATTCATTGATCGTCTGTATCTTGTGTGCAACTTCGACCTCAAATGGGCTATACGACAGCAGCTCTACTGGCAGCCAACGGCTTTCTATGAGATTTGGATTTTTAAACTGATTCAGTGTTGTGACAAATGCCTCAACATGAATTTTAGTTTTATTGAAAAGTAGTAAATTAGCGATTCTTTCAATTCCGCTTCTTACTATTATTCATTAAATTTGTTGTTAATGTGTTAAGATTTATGTGTGTTACTTATTGATACGCCTTCATATGATACGCCTTCAATGTCGCAATACCTGTATACTTATGTTTTTGCCGTTAAAACTTTACCTTGAATTTTAAATGGTGTGTGAATATTTGAATTTTAAATTAAAGTTTTGTGTAGCATATTTGTTCAGTTTAATTATTTATTTATTATAAAATGGTTAAGAAATAATAAATGCTTTAAAATTTTAAAAAAATCAGGTGAAAATCGAAAACCAAGTTTGTTAAATGCCATTGATCCCCACACAACTAAAATTATACCTATATGATAAAAACATATCCTAACAACTTTATTTGCCGAGAAAACAATACTTCTAATCCACTTTTCTCGAAAAATGACCAAAGTTTCTGAGGAGACATATAACAGCAACGTATCTGGGAAGAGCGAAGATAAACAGAAAAAAATAATAACAATAAAGTAAAATAACAAAGGGAAGTTGTCCCCCGCTAGGAAGGCGACAACTCCAACTCAATTCTCTAACAGCCTATCATCTCGAAAGATATATGGTGTATATACGACGAAATAAAATCGAGTCATAACTTTAAAAAGTCGTCCGGGAAACTCCGGCGACCCTCCAGGGTGTTTCCAGAGGTGGGAGACAAGTTAATTGGACACAGGCGCCGAAATCTTGTTGTTAAAGGGAAGTCCTCTAATCCGCCACGCCACTTGGAAGTAAAACGGTGCAAGTCTGTCCCAAGCACTTAGTTGTAAAGCAGTGGCGTTTGGCGACAAAACTGAGGCATTTTTCCCTTTCATCTAGTGTCATTAAACATTCGGTTCTTTTTCAATTATTTGAATGATTTGATTCTGATTATCATAATCAGTTTGAATTACGATTATTTGGTCTTCTGGAAAACATAAAATTGCCCTATTCAGAACCTTCTTTAATTATTTATTTAATAATTTTTGTCGTTTTCGGCAATCATAATGCTTTAAGGTGCGCATAAATGAGAGACGGGATGGCGAAAAAAAACATATAAAGTATAATAAGATAGAGAATCTATAGCCCAACACAAATACAAAATCTAAATTAACACGCAGAATATACAATTCATTTCTTATTAACAGTGAAATTGCTTCGTGCGGTTAGTTTCACAAAGTGACAAGAAAAAGAGGCAAAGCAAGATGAAAATCTTATCATAATCAATTTGAATTAAAACTATTTGGTCCTGTGAAAAATATAAAATTGCCCTATTCAGAACCTTTATTTACTTAAATAGTTTATAATTCTTGTCTGATTCGACAACTCAAAATGCTATAAGGCACACATCAATCGGAAATGAATTGACAAAAATAAACAACATATAATATATAATAAGTTTTAGAATCTATAACCCAATACAAATACAAAATCTAAATTTACACTCGGAATATACAATTAACTTCTAATTAACCATGAAATTGCCTCGTGTGGTTAACTAATTTCACAAAATGCAAGAAAAAAGATGCAAATGAAGGTTAAAATGCTTTTAACAATTTTTATTTACAGCAGGGGGGAGGGGTAAACACGCACAATCTGGATTTAATAGATTTGTGCATTTATTAGTTTACCTTTTAAAACAGACTCGTTGCTGGTATAGGTTTTTTGTATGTATGTATTTGTAAGAGAAAGAGACAGAAAGAGAGAAGGACAACTCTTTATTATTTTAATTGAAATTTTCTTCAACAATACTTTAAGGCTAAACCCTACGGAAAATCGAGTGCTTATTATAAAAACACTCCATAAAAGCACAAAGAAACTTAATTTTTTCAATATACGCAGAATAAAAACAGAATTAAGAAGAACACAAACACTAAACTTTGGAAATTACTAGCTAATATTTCGAAATGACTTTGAAATTTAAAAAAACATATAATATAAAAGAAAATTTAGTGAAAATACAAGAACAGTTAGAGAACAAAAAGGAGAGCATAACGTTAACAATAAGGATTCTTGACTAGCATAGCAAACACAAACTCAAAACCGTAATTAATATATACTTAATTACATGCAGATAAAAACTCCTGCAAAAAAAACCTCTGTCACTTTATTTTATTCCTAGATTAACTACCTTTTAATTAATGATGATAGTCCGGTATACTATTTATAAATTGCGACACTCATCACGAAAAACTCATTCAAAAGCTCTGCATGTCAGATCGTTGAATTTGGAGGCCCGATTTTGGCACCAATTGTTTTGTGGTTATTAAAGACTCCCAGCGAAATGGATCTTTGAAAATTTCATCAGGTTTTGAAAGATACTAACCAAAATTTATCTTTTCTTTTATTCCTTTATAATTTTAATTTTTATATTATATAGCACAAAAATAATTTTTATTCTACTTTAAAATTCATAAGATTAGGTTTGATGTGATACCAAGTTTTTTTTCGTATATTTTTATAAATTTTCAAAAGATATTTTAAGAATATTTTACAAAAATACCTTTTGCGGTTTGATTCTTGGATTTATACTCGTGCTTGTTAAGATGATATTACAAAAACTTTTTTTGAATGTTCATATTATCGCTGATACATTATTAAGAGAAAATTTTACAACTAAAATAGAGATAGACAAATCAAAGCATTCGTTATTATGTTAAGATGTTTTCGATTTGAAAAATCAGCCATTTCAAAAATCTCCTTTGAAAAAAATTTTACACGTGTGCTGGGAATTTTCTTTATATTTTGAAATGTGCCCTGATGAAAATTATGACATATAATCCGATTTCCCCGCTCTCGAAAGGGCTAAATCCTTTTTGCGGAAGGCAATTTAGACCGCAACGGATCTAGTGTACATACAGCTGAGGTTCAGTAGCAACTTCAGAAATTTCTATAAATTCTAAATCTGAGATTTTAACACCAGATTAATATGATCTCAGTGTCTCTGTCTATAATGTGTTTTAAGTACTGCGTAAGCCGATTACAAATGAAAATAAGAATGAAACCCTAAATATCCTCTTGATGAAAATTTCTGTTTTTCAAAAATATTTTTAAAAAAATATTTGAAAATATTTTTTGGTATAGATGTGTTTTATAGGCACAGAGAGAACTCTCTACTTATTAAAAATGTATATTAATCGTGGCCATGCAATCATAATTTTAAGCATATAATACATTTAAAGGCTTTAAGGAATTAAAATGACTTTCTTATCGTTACACACACACACACACACACACATATATATATATATATATATAATATATATTATCTTTTTTAAATATAGATATGGAGAATGTGTGATTTAATTTTTGTATATATATAACATTCTTTTTTTCATAATTTGAATTTTTTATGCATAACGCAACTAATTATTCCAAGATTCTTTAATTATCTATTAATATATGACGAGTAGAACAAAGTCACATATCTTAGAAAACTGAAAAAAATTATATGTATATACAAGCTTTAAAAATGATTATTAATGCAAGAATTCCATCTTTTTAACAAGAAAAGCAAGATTTTTTTAATAGTAATATAATATTTTTTTATAATTTTAATTTTTACGTATAACACAATAAATAACGAGTTGGACTAAGACACGTACCTTGGAAAAATAAATAGAACTCAACAATTTGTATTGGTAATTGTGATGGTAGTTCTAATTCCACTTGTTCTTATGTAAGTAAAGTTCACGAATCTAAACCTTTTAATTTAGTAATAAAATAATGGAATTTCTGTTATGAAAGTGACCTTTAAATACATTGGTGGCTCCTGAAATACTTCTTTTGCTCCCAGCTCATCCTAACTTTTTGGAGAATTTTCTAGAGAAACAGGTTCGCATATGCATTTCTTTAGAAAAGAGCTCCTCAACCATTCCTCGCCATACATCCTTAGACATTGGTAGGAAATTCTGCCAATAAAGGCTCAATAAAAAAAAAACTCAAGAATGACTCTATGTTGTTAATCAATTCTTGTACAATTCACGAAGAAGAAATGAAGGTGTTAAACGATTTCTTTCCACTTTTTTTAGGAGATGATGAATTGATGACGAGTTGATATTCCTCAATATTAAATCTGTTGTTGAGACATTCAAAAACAATAAGTTGCAGAATATTTAGCATGTCTTTTAAGAAGTAATGTGACCGTGGTAGCCTGGTGGTAAGATGTCAGTTTCTGCGTTAGAAAGTAAAATTTGAAACCCGACTCCGGCAAAGAAGGGCCATATAAACAGTTTGTTTGTTTGTAATTATGGCACTTGCCACGGACAAGCCCCGCTGGCAGAGACAGCCGAGTTTAAGCCTGAGGTGGTGCGTCTCTTGTTTCAATAGTAGCGCCAACTAGGGCCAAGAGAACGACTTAGCTACTCACTCATCACTCATTCGCTTGCACAACCCCTTTTTACAGGAGGGCACATTCACACATCTCACAGATAGAACAACGAAAGAACAACCATGCCCAAACCGGGACTCGAACCCGGGACGCCCAGATCACGAGGAAGACGCGCTACCCCTATGCCAGGACGCCGGCATAAAAACAGTTCTGACGCTTACCAAATCTTTTTAGAGCCAAATACCCTTCTACTGATACGGACCAGAAATTTGGAGAGGGTGAGCCTATCTCAGGTGTCATCCTGAGTGCTTTTAATAAGGTAGTCAAGCAACTGTTCCTAAACATGGATGAGAATTCATTAAAAAAGATTAATTATTATTAATATTATTTTTTATTTCTTTTATATGTATAAAACTATGATTTCCCTCAACAGAACTGTGAGTAAAGATATTTTTATCGGAAATGTGTCACAATCGCTTTTCATACAAACATACAATTCGTCTTTCTTATAAAAAATGAAGAGAGAGAAATTTGATTTCCCGCTAAATAAATTAAATTTGAATGAATGTTTTTTCGAGGAGGGAAGTTATTTTCATAAATATATTTATTACATAATTCCGAAATATTTTTTATTGCTTTTTTTTAAATTCTTGAAGACAGATAATAATGCTAAAGGATAAAGAAGCTTTTGAATTTAAGAATTATGACACCATCTTTGTATCTTAAATATTGCATCATTTTCATAAAAGTGAAGCAATTAATTTATCATTACCATCGAATATCTTAATTATATTGGGAATGTCATTCATTGTAGAAAATCTTTTTGATATTAAATATACTAACGGGAATAATGGATTTTCCAAAATGTTATCGTTAACGAATCGCGTTATCCCCTTTAAGTTATTATCTCCCTCCTCCTGCATAAAATCTTCGACCTTGTTGTAAATATGTTGTTATACTTTATTTTCACGTAATAATCTCTATTAAAAACGTGTTTTGTAGCAAAAAAAAAAAAATCCAATTATAGAAGAAAATTTGGTGAATCCAAAATAGAGATTTATGCGTATGCATAATTTTGTTCTTCCTTTAGGGACCAGATGTCCTTAGTGATGCTAAAAATGAATACTGAATAAGTAAGGGAATATTTTTAATAATAATAATAAAATGCCCTTCTCAGATTCAAATAGTGCTAGTTCTGGTAATTGTGGCAATCACAGTAAATTATTTCCATCTCTAAATGCATAACAGGTTGTGATGGCAGTTGGAGTCTTTGTTGAAATCTACTTCAATGTGCCCCTTGCGTTTGTCGTCAATATGGTAACCTCAACAAGCACGCATAATAGTTCTTTTTACAAACCTGTTGCTGATTTGTTTACTAATGTTTGGTCATGTTGTGTTGTACTTACTGCTTTGACAACTTGCCGTTGTTGGCATCTTTGGAGGTGTGAAAGGGGACATCAATGTATATTTCAACAGTATTTTAACATTTTCATGCTGTAATAAGTCTCCATTTATCCTCTCATGGATGGTACCTTTTTCAGAAACCAGATATATAACTTTTTGGTTAAAATCCGATATATAACTTTTTGGTTAATAAATGTCATTAATAGTATTGCTTTATTTTATTCTATGGCTTGAAAAATAAGTAGAAATTAAGATCATGTACCTTTCTATAATATGTCAACATCAATTTGTTAATATATCATCTACAGAGAGTTTAAAAATTTATGGTATAAGCTTTAAAGCATTGTAGAATAAATTATAACAAATGTCTTTTTTTTTTTTTTTTTGTAGAGGAAAATGATTCTTTGATGCTTAAAATAAAAAAAGAGAGATAAAAATAGACAATTTCTTTACTGATAGTATTGTTTTTAAATACTCCTTTACAACAATTCTCACACTAATTATTCAAAACTTATTATGAAAATAGTAAAAAGAAGTCTTACTGCATGAACAGCATGTTGTGGTTCATTTCTTGAACACGGTAATCGCTGTAAGGATATATTAGAGTTTGCTAACGGAATCCATCCAAAAAATGCACCCTAGTCACTTGAATGATGCTGCCAAGCATAAACATACATTATGAGTGACTGTTATTAACATTATTGTAAATAAGCAGTTGTAAATGATGCGAAAAATAATAAAATAATCTTTCCTTTCGCATCAGTACTATGATAGCTTAGCGACAAGTTCTTGGTTTCGGGTCAATTCCAGATTCAAAACTCGATTCCATTAAAGGTTTATTATATATGTGATGTTTATTTATATTAAATACTACAATAGAAATCAAGCATCCTCTATTGTTGCTTTACAGAAATTTGAAACAACGTTTCTGGCTCGAATGCTATCCTCATCTGAGCAAGATTTAAAACTATGCGTTGGTATCCAAATTAGTCCTAGTATTGTTTCTAAATGGGATATTAAACCAACTGAACAGAACAAAATTCTTTAATTTATTGATCGTCAACCATCGAGTTTCTGAATCGTCATAAAATGACCCTTACTGCGAAAAGGGAAAGCATAGATAATTTTCTACATCGAAGCCGATCATAGAAAAACTTTCAGAAATCAATTTTAACATTTCAGCTGATTTTAGTGTAATAATCAAAGAAAGATTTCTAAGCTCGAGCCATTATGGAAGAGATTAGGTAGGACGATTTTCTACGTTCCAACTGGTTAATAGGTTAAATAAAATTATTTCTTGTATATTTTGTCTCAAAATGTCGCTTGCAATCACATCACAAGTAGTTCTTTAAATAAACAAATAAAATATTTATTACAGTGTGTTTATAAATTTAGTCCTGAGAATTCTGAAACTCCACGCATATTTTTTTCAAATAAGTGTTAGCCAATTTAAACGTCGAATCCTCCACACCACAATGGGTGACTTGAACTATTCCTGAAGCAGAGTTTCGCTAAGAATTCGAAAATCAAGAACAATATATTTCATTTAAAACTTCACTTCGCCGATTTTCTTTTAGCAGAATGAATCACTCAGAAAACTCTCTTTGCTTTTAAAAAGACTTAGCCTCGTTTCACCCGTAACCTTCGATTCTAAAAACACCCGAAGGAAGTGGCATAAAAGCCAGCGAGAGACAGTCGTTTGCAGGGCTGAGGAGGGTGGTCGGAGATGGGTCGTCGATGCCTCACTTAACGAAATTTACACGACTGCGAGAAGGGGTGGGGGAGAATCGACAGAAAAGTCCATCCCCTCCCTTTGAAGTCAAAAGAATCGATTGATGGCGCACAAAAGTTAGTTTTAAGGATTCTGAAAGAAAAAAAAATATCCACTTCAATGATGGAGAAGTTCTTTCGAGGGGAGAGTGCTTCATTAAATTTTATGGCTGCGTTTAGCAAAAGCTGTTTTGTATAAAAAGCTCCCTCTGAAATGCATATTTTTGTATCCATGCTGCCCGAAGATTGGGAACATGGAGAGGTTGGAATCTACCATGGAGGATGGAAGTAAATGTTAACGTACATTTCAGGAATTGAAAGAATATATTACAATTTTTTATATATTATAATATACCTAGTCTTAAAATAAATATAGTTGCAAATATTTGGTCCGTAATAATTCTCACAAAATCGTGAGAAAGTGAAAGAAATGAATTATTTGTTATAAGTAATGTATAAAAACAAAGTTTCCAACATCTTTTATTTATGAAATGCATGTGAGAAATTAACATTGAGATTGATTTCCAGAGTTTTATAGGTTTCCGCATTTTAACATACCACATTTTAACATATTTCTCTGAGAGCAATAAGTCATAGACTGATTACTCCGACCCGTCCGAAGGTACAAGGAAAAACTTGATTGACCGGACCGCCAAGACAGCAACACTGGTGGGAACTATGGCTGAGTCTTAAAGGGGCCATCACCGGCCACCGTACAACCCTTCCCTAAGAAGTATGTTCCGTCATCGATGGGAGGAGCCAGACCCCCAGCTTTTCGTGTACCCGCAGGGTGACGAGAACCAACCACCATGCCAGACACTTCTCTTCTCAATTACGAGGCCCCCCCGGGAGACTCTGCGTGCAATAAACTGTATTTCCGAATAATATGTCGCTCTGTAATCTGTGAATATAATAACTCAAAAACACAAGGTGTATGAAAAATTTTCGAACTCGATTATTACAATAAAATTGTAGGTTGCTATCAAGTTTTGAGAAGAATTCTATCAGGGAGAAGTCTATTTGTCAATACATCTATGTGCATGTCAATACGATGGCTAAAATGTATTATAAGCTGAAATAGCACAATAAGGCAACATGGAAATAATGTTTTTTCCCCTCATACATTTACGTTATTCAAATTGTAGATTTTCTTTAACCCATTAATTGCCATGATCCCCACTTAGAGATTTTGGAATTTTACTCGCACCACTTGGTGCCAAAAATATTTTTGGTGAGCTTTATTGTTTATTTTATTCTATATATATATCAGTCAATACTGTGAGTAGCAGAAAATGTGTATTCTGAACTATGTTTCTTTACAACAAGCGGACAAATTTGAAATCTGTCTGTAAGAAGAACAGAATAAACTTGTCCTATTTGAAACATTATATTTTCGATTTGGTTTTTGTATTGAAATGAAATATCGAACATAAAAATGTCATTTAGAGGTTATAGTAACGATCTGTTGCTTACTCAGTCTTTTGTGTTTCATTGAAATGATTTTATTGGTCATTATATAACGATGGCCTTTTTCAAAAATATCAAATTTGAAAAAGAAAAAACAAAGTTGAATACAATCATACTATCACACAACATTTTGTGCATGTATATAACTTATCTGACCAAAAATTTCAACAAAAACATTTGGCCATTATAAGGTTAAACAATGGGTCTAACGGATTAACTGTCTGATGATCTGTTTTTTATTTGCTCACGTTCGAAGTATAAAAAGTTTTGTGATTGTCAAAGAATTCGATCTCAAAATTTTGACGATTCACCTCGTTTCAGACCATCTTCCTTCCGAAAAACACAATTTTGTAATTATTTCTGCCTGTCTATGAACAAGATAGGTCAAAAACGTTTTGAGGTATACAGAGGAAATTTGATATATACTCATTCTACTAAACTTGTAAATTTCCATAAAATTTTAACAAAATTCAGTGAATGGAAACCTGGTTGTCCGAATACAAGTTAACTCGATAACCACCAAACGAAGAGAGCTAGATGGATAAAATTTAGTGCACAGATTTAAAATTTAAAGTGCAAATATGTGGCAAATTCGAAACCAAATTTGTCAAAGATTTTCATGTATATGCATTCAAAAACGATAAACGATCATTCAAAAACATAACAATTTAGGTAAATAAAATTTATTTCACAGTTTTAATATCAAAATTGTAGATATTTATCAATTTTTGAATCGCATCCGTTTAAGACTTGATCATGTGTCTGTCGGTTCTTTCAGAAGCTTAAATAATTGAATTACTTAAATAAATAAAATAAAGTATATCATCTTGTGATTCTAATTGCAGTTTTGCGCCAAATTTTGGTCTTAATTAGTCAGGGAAATATTGTCTAAAATACAAATATGGGTTTCTGAAATTTGTGAACTAACCGAACCCCAAATTAATCGCCAAAGATGACATGGCACCACATGCTTGTAATGTTTTGAAGTTATTACGCTATAGATCGATATATCAACCGATAGTTAATTAGACATGAAATTTTCATACTCAAATAAACAAATAAGTATAGAAAATGTGAAGATTCGTTAAAATGTTGATGTGTATAATACTTTGTACATTTCAAATAAATGGTAAGCAATTTTTACTATCACTAACATACCAAAAAATATTTTTTCGGAGGATTTACCCCCCCCCTCCCCTTCAAGAATTTCACTTATCTTCTGGAAACTGAAATGGAACTAAAGAATTTCTCCAGCACCAAACTATATCCAAACCGTATTTCCATTTCTTTTCTCCAGACAAACACAATATTTACTAATACGATAAATCTCCGGCAGACCACAAATACCGACTCCTTCTCCCCTTCCTATATTCGCGATTTCGCAAAATCGCGTTCTTCAAATCGAGAATCAATTACTTCGTTTCGGGTGCGCGGGGAGGGGGTGGTCGGTCGGAATGGAAAAGGCACAGCATCCAAAAGAACGATGCACCATGTGTTCCTTTCCCTGAAGAGTCAGTCCCAATTTTTACTTATTTATTGTTTAGTATTTTTTTTATTTTTTTTTTTCCTACCTGGGAAACAGTACGGGAAGGATATTTCATTACTTCTCCTGTAACTGCTGATAAATGTTTTTAAATTAACGACCAGATCTTCTAAGTGTCTTTCTTTCGGCAAAACTCCGCAAGGGAGAGGGGGGGGGTCTTTTGTTTAGAGGAAGAACTAGGGGGCATGCTATTATTTAATTTAGCTTAGTTTAGTTAGGTAGCAGACCGGATTTATGTGTTTTATGTGTTTGTCATCCTAGATCTGCTTTGTATTTTCACTTTGTATTTGTGTCATTCACTTATTTTTCACTTTATATAATAGAACAGATTGGTGATTTTAGATACTGGTACATTGTTTGATATTGCTGTACAGTATACTATGTCTTCCATCCTTTGGATAATGTGATATTATTTTTATGCTTATGTGTGTTACTACTTTCTGTATGTACTTTTCAACTTATTCTCTTGAACCCAGAAATGGTTTACTAACTAATTAATTTAAATATTTTATTTTCGTCAAAAGAACTATAATGCATACCCTTATTTATCGCCCATATTCTGGTGATGACTGTAAGCCTTTCAATAAATAAATAATGGTTCTCTCCCCGGCGACTTTCAAGGTCTTACACCCTTTCGGGAATGTCGGGTCATCGTGTGGTAGACCAAGACCAAAGTAGCAGACCTTGTAAACAATGACTTCAAGAGGGAATTGATGCCTCTGGTGCCAATCTTCAGGCCCACCATGAGGGTAAAAGAACAAAATATTTATATAATTTCTAAAGTTAAATATGATGAGGAGATGAAAAACAGTAACCAATGACACTATACTGATGATAATTTGGGGAGGGGGATGTGAGATTTTAGTGTAATTATATTAACGTCCCGTTTTAAAGAAACACCAGGGTTTTTTTAGGACGGATCTTGTAATTTTGAACCGGAGTCAGATGACGAGGACGACACCTGAGCTGGCACCACCCTCTCCAGACTTCCACACTACACCACCGGGAGGACGTTTGACCTCAACAGATTTAGCAAGCACCAGGCTCGCTTACACGACGGTTCTTCGGTGGAATCGAGTCTCGAACCTGAAACCCTCCGGTTTCGAAGATGAGACCTTTCCAGTAGGCCACCGCGACCCAAAAATTGTTGTGGAGACAAAAGTTTAGGAGTATATTTATCGTATATTTTTAAGGCTAAATAAACGAGGAGGTTAAAAAAAAGGAACCTGATAGATGACACCATATTGATGTAATTGAGGGAGGAGGGGATAGGCAAGATAGAAGTTACTCGAGAATTGTTTTATAACGAATTTCATTATACAACGGAACAACTTCGAAGACTGCAATATTATTTAATTTTCAATCATACCAGGACAGCTGAGTATATATTTTTTTTCTTTTAAAATTAGCTTGGCTTTCAAACGCATAAAAAAATGGCAGTCTGTCCCTGAAATATGATCACATACTCAAAAAATTCTGGTCGCTAAAGTAAATCTCCGCCACCAACCACCGCATTCAGCCATCAGGCAATCGCATGATGATGATCATTATTCAAATAGAGTTCTGATTGGAAATAGCTGTTTCTGAGAATCATTGTAAATTTTAAAAATAAATATAACACCATGAAAAAGATAAAATCAAGAATTTTTTTTTTCGATTTTATCTTAATTTTTATTTATCATTTTTTCAAAGATTTGAAATTTTAGATATATTTCCGACATTATTCATTCATTTGCAGTAATACCTTTGGGGAGAATTACGCTGCCTTACAACACAGCCAATGAATGGTTGAAATTTCACGAATAAGCCTAAATGAGCAAAACAAATGTTTTTCTGGTATTTCGGCAGCTTTTAAACAAATATGATATATAAACAGTAAATCAGTATTAAAAATAGAAAATAGGGTGTGATTTCAGTTGATTACAATACAACAATACAATCTTTTAATTTGCTTATCAGGAGATTTATATATATATAGTGGATGAGACAGCAATGAAGTAGATTTTATATATTACCTAATTAATTCATGGATCAACAGAAAGATTTTGAAAAATAGGCTTTTTTTAAATTAAATCTCATTAAATGGAACCAATAAAGGAGAATTTAAAAAAAATCTATATGAATCTAACGTTTCAATCTCTCATAGATGCTTGTACACAAATTTTTTAGATATTTTGTATTTTCAAAAACAAGTTCGATTAGCAAAAAACTTTTTTTTTTTTCAAAAAAGACTACTTCTTAACTCATAAATGTATATGAAACATGTTTAGGAAGTCAAATATCACTCTTATAAAAAATATAACAAACTATTGAATAAAGACAATAAGAAATGTGAATTTTCTTTACCTTTTAGAACGAAATTCGTAACAAGTTCTCGTGTAAGCCGTGTGTAATTTGAGTGGTACTATTTAGGGAAACAATCGGATCAAATAATAATAATAAAAAAAGCTTTTATCTGCTGTGTTGTAGAAGATGTGGGAACTCGACACACGGCAGCGGTTACAGTCGAAAAATACTTGCTTTTGCTTTCAGGTAAAAAGATCAAGCCAAACGATTCGCCTCACGAAAATTTTTTATCTGTGAATCGATATATTCATCGATTTCGATTTGTTCATAGTTAATGGCCTAAGTATAGCTTGGTTTTGGGGGTCTGTTTGATGGACTTGCCGTAGCGTGTAGCAGGTTAGAGTGTCATTCACTGTTGTGCAGTGTTGTATTGTTAAAAATCGGAATGGAAAGAAATAATAGTATTTAATGACCGTAATGTGGCTTTTGCATCGATTTTTTTTATTTTTTTACTGTTGCTGCTTTTGGAACAAAATACGGCTTAGATGAACAGAAGAGTTTGATGCATTCGATATGAACTAATGGATGTGTGTTTTTGTTATTTAAGTTTGTATTTCGGCAACAGTCTTTTAAGTACAAACATTCGGGTTTGTTTTATGCTTTTTGTTGTTGTTGTTGGTTGTTCGATTATCTTTTCCTTTCTGTATTTGTTTGTAACGGTTCAGAATATAAAAAATAATAAAACTAATAAAATATTTAAACTGGTGATTTGTTAAAGGGTTATATATAATGTACATTCTTGTATAGGGCGTATACAAATGAAAAACATTATGATCATTACAAAAATTGATCTGGAGATTTTGTTAAATCTTCAAATTTTAGAAGATCGCTCTAAGTTCTAAAAAAAGTTTTGGAAAGAAGCTAATTTGTTAAGTGGTTTGTGAATGCAGTAACTTTCTAAAGTATATAAGAATATAAAATATTGAAATACTTAGAAAAATTGATAAAGAGATTTTGTTAAATCTTCAAGTTTCAGAACGCTTTTTTTTAATTTGAAAATACGTCTAACTGTTTGTCTGTGAATAGAGTGACTTACAAATGCCTTTAGCTATATAATTTGGAATACAATATTAACATTAAATTTGCAAATATGTATGAAATTTTGTACGGAATCTATCAAAGGGAAGTTTGTCTAAACATGTGCAACTGAAAACGAAAGATAGCAGCTAAATAAAGGAGATTTAACATGTCATTTTATAACTAAAAATGTTAATCTGTTTCAGATTTTGGATTTATTTTCCCATCTATTTGTTTATCTGTTAATCTATCTATTAGTGTATATGTGAACGAAATGATTAAAAAACACTAGAAGTCAAATGGAATTATTATTTTAATATATGTCTTTGCACCAAGATTGTAGTTTTTGTGTTAGATTTTGGATTGAAGTCTGCTCGGACTGTTTGGACTGTAGTCTGAATTTAATTTTGGGCTAAATAAACACAGATTGTCTGTCTGTATGTGTGCGAGCACGAAAACTGAAAAACCTATTGATCAATTGAATGCAATGTGGTATGTGATCCTGACTAAATAATTATAAATCTTTATGAAATTTTAAACTCAAACGGGAATATTCCATTATTTTTACAGGGCGATTAAATTAAAAAAACACAAAATTCACTGTATTTTGTACTACGAAAAAAAATCACTGGGAATACATTCTGGTAGTCCATCATAAATTTGCATTTATTCAGATTAAGCGTTAAAAAGATCTTACAGTGGATCACTTTCATTAAATTTTTTTACAAAGCTTTTTGTTTGCATGATACAAGACGCTTTCATTTTTATCGCTCGTAATTAGAAATTATTGCAGAGTATTTATTTCAAAAATCTTTTTAAATTCTAAGAGTAGATAATTTTAAATTAATTGCAGTTTATTTTATAAAGCTCTGCATTTTTTTGTCTCATTTTTTTCTTTGATTTATTCTTAGTTAATTAGCCATGCGTGCTTTTACCCTTTTATGGTATTTAAAGTTTATGTTGAGACCTTACTTTTCCGTTGCATATATATATATATATATATATATATAGTAGAATTTCAATAGTCAGAACTTTAATTGTATGGATCTAATTGAAGGGGGTGGTAATCTGCAAACAAGATATAAACGGATTAAGACGAATAAAGACATCGAAATAACTAGCTTTAACTAATAATTTGATCAAAGCAGTATATTCTAATACATTATCAAAATACTATAATCCAGATTATTGATTAATTGAATAATCTGGCAGATGTTAATCGGTAAGGCTGTCAGATTTTTGAGGTATTACTGTAGATAGATAACATATTAGAATATATAGTTTGAACGCATTAATTAAAGCCAATTGTTTCGCTGTCTTGACTTGTTTTAATTCACTTATGGGTTTACTACGATTTTTTTTTGGGGGGGGGGGGAGTAACAAAAGTACAAGATTATTTAAAAATTCTTTTTAGCAGCAAAACCTCTGATTCTTTTTTTTTTTCATAATCTGGGAGGTCTGAAACCTGAAAATTCGTCAAAATCTCGAATTCGAATTTTTTGAAAATTACAACACTTTTTCTTATATTTCGTATACGAAAAATTAAAAACGCCGAATCGTTATAAGAGCCGGATTGGCGAAGTGCTGGATTACACAGAGACTGCTGTATACAAAATATAAGTGTTTTGTCTTCTTTATTTCAATTTGCTGTATAAACAAATTCTTTTTTATTTCCTCCTCCAAAATAATCTTAATTCTCACGAATTACACAATTATTTGAATCGTGTCGAATTCCAATGAATCCCAATAATTATGGTTCAAATATATTATTGCAAATTTTCGATATTTAATTCCTGCTATTAAAATAGTTGGTATTATTATAACAAAAACTTTACAGCAATTTCTTTCTCCTATTCCTACCACATTTCTTTTTTATATCCTTTCTTTTATGGATCTGAAAATGTTTAAATAGTAGGGGTCGAGGGAGAGGAGCTTTTGTTTTTGTAAGGCATGCGGTGCCCTCGGGGTTTTTTAAATAATCCCTGATCGGGTGAGTGTCTCGTGCGTGGATTTGAACAAGGGTTGCCGCCCACACCACTTTGCTTTGTGTGTGAAAGGATTTAAAACATGGCCTTCATGTTCGAAGAACTATCAGATTCATTGTTTAGGTTTGGCGATCGAATTCAGTTTTGTCTATTAAAAGCTAACATCCATATCCCTGGTTCCATACAGAATAATTGCTCATTTTGTTCAGCTTCATAGATTTAGATTAATTTCATCAGAAAGAATATTTGAGTTATATGAGTCAAGCAGTTTTGAGATACTTAACTATCTGTAGTGTTCTACGCTCAGTATTTTCCTATATCTGCACATTACGACACTTTTTGTGTTTAATTTCGTTGTCTTGTGAAAATGTAGAGTATGACGTTCGATCAATCTTTTATTGGATCCAAAATGTAATTAAGGTCTTAATTTTAACGTCAATACCACAAACTGAATTTGCCATATATTTTATTCGTCTGGTCCTTTTGCATTTTCGTGAAGATTGTGTTCGCTTTTCCATGGGCGAACAAACTGATAAATAATATAATTGTTGGCGGATTTAATTTTATGTTTGACTCATATACACAATTTCGGCGTAATTTTATATAAGATAATTCATAAATCTAATTTCATTCATTTACGAGTCATCGTGTTTACATTCATTTAATAGATAATCCAAACAAAAGATTATCTTTCAGTGTATTTAGTCCAAACTTTTATAGAGATCCCTTTTCATATAGTAGTGTGAAATCTTATATTATTCTACCTCATTGCGTTTTGATTCAATGTGCTCACTTGACAAGCGCACTCTCCGTTGATTGATTTCGTTGAAATTTGGTGCATATATACGTTTCTGATTTAAAGACCAAATGCCAACTTACATTCCTTCAATTATTCACATTTTCGTGTCATTATGTGCGGATATAAGTAACATAAATCTAACAATGGAATAAAAGCTAAAGAGAGAAATCTCGAATTCGAATTTTCGGACGAATTATAATACTTTCTTGCTACAAAACTGATCGATTAGGAAGTTAGATCAGTTTTGTGGCAAAGTTTAAAAAAGGAAGAAGAAATGAACATACCAATATAATTGTAATATGCCTAAATTTTTTGTGGTTAATCTAATCAGAAAATGAAGCTTAAAGTTAAAAAAGGACCAACCCTTTTAACGTCCCAGATTAGTCCTCGTGTTAATTCAAAAGAAACTCATATGTAAAAAAAAAAAAAAAAAAAAATCTATATTGAAATTTATTTTGAGTGGGTCCGCCTTATCTACATCATAACATAAATGGTGTGCATATTATTTTATATACATATTCCGAAAGGGTATTTACAAGTAAACTTATATCGAAAAACATTGCATGATTTGATTTTGCTGTCGCTCATCCAAAGTAGACAGAAAGAAAGTACTGATATCCTCAAAAGATTCAGTCCTAAAATTTTGATAAATCCCCACGTTTCATGCTTTCTTAGCTTCGAAAAAATAGAGAGAGAAAAACCCTTTGGGGATTAAGGTTATACTAATATAATATAATATAATAGAGACAGTTCAATTCTTAAGAATATGCATTCCATATCATGATGCCAGACAAGGCAACGATGCTATGGGGTTGTTTTCTAGATTAAAATTCTTCAAAAATCTTTTGGGCATAAATGATTTTGCAGCTCTTTAAATAACTTCAATCTTGAGCATTGCAATACCAGTTTGAGTATTTTACCTCAATTTTCCCTACACTTCCACAATATGTCGGTTGAAGAGAAAAGATTATGCATTTTAGAAAAGTTTTTGCACCCGTCGTTGATTTT
>JAPMOR010103271.1:158457-187481 GCA_026543865.1 Argiope aurantia
AAAAGGTGTTAAATTAAAAATAAAACTCTATATCAAAATTTTATAATGAAGATTTTGACTCAAAATTTTAGATCAGTTGGTACGAATTTTGTATTCAGTTGGTACCATGAAATCCAAAAATCCATTCTTGATTGCATGCAAACAAATAGAAAGCCAATCGTTTGATATATTTTGCCCCAAAATCTGATAGAGATCTTTAGTTTCGTCATAAAATGATACGCCAAATATCATCGATATAGCTTCTTTCTGATTTTAACTTATGTGCTAAACACATTAGACTCCTAAAATCTATTTCATGTTTAGAGAAGCTTTTCAATAATATTTTAACATTTATATCTGATATTTCTCTGACATTCTAATATTTTATGTTCTCTTAGTTTGAGTCCGATTCGATTCATATTCATATTAAACCTTAATTATATCATTCAAATCATATTTATTTGATTGATTTAATGGAGTTTAGTGGCGCAAAAACCATTCCTGATTATATTGTGCCAAACGTATCGTATGAATTAAAACTATATTTTATAAACTCTTAGATAAAATCTTATCATTTGTCATAAATTGTCGATGTTTATGGTATACGGTAAAAAGCAATAAGAAAACTTTAAAATTGAACCATTTTTAATTAGATCAAACTATAAAAACCAATCATTTTTACGAAAGTAAAAAAGATTTGGATGATTCATTTTGTGAAGAATGTCTTTCAAAAGAACAGAGGAAAAATGAAAGCACCGGATGCATTGCGAAATGAATTGTGGGCAATCAATTAGAATGTGTTGAACTGACAATTGGCTGTACATTGTCAGTAACTGAAGTTGTCAGTGTTGAACTGATAATTGAGTACATTGAGGGGTAGGTTCTCACAAGAACAGCGTAGCTGCAAAAGGGTGCTCACCCGCCAAACTCTGGGAGCCTTTCTTTGCAGCGGAGGGTTAAGCTAAAAGGTGTCATCCGAAATCCAGTCGCTAAATCCCAACATCCACAACCCCAGGGATCTTCCACCGCACAAGAAGGGATGAATTAAACATCGCCGTCTCCTTTAAATGAAAAATATTTAGATAACCGATCACTTTCCCAAGACCCCGGTGTTATATTAACACGGAAACGCTATACGGATAATTGTTTTTACTTAAATCTGTTTTTTCTGCCTTCTCTCGCAGATCCTGTTTTCGTAGGCATTTTGTTCCTCGCGTATTTCTTTTGCCTACCGAGCCGCCCTCTTGTCACTTTTAAGTGACTACTTAAGCTCTCCTAGTAGACAGTTACTCGCAAATTCATGCATATTAAAGCGCCATCGAATCAAATAATAATTTTGCATCCAGTAACTATATGAGGAATTTTCTAAATCTTGACAAGCAGGAGACTGATCTATATTGTCATAAGCTAGGGATTTGTATTCCTTGATATCGAAGAACTTGGCTAATTCGACGGGATTTCAATATAAATTTAATTTTTTTCCGATTCAAGATAAAAGAAACTGTGTCTAAAAATGAGTAAGAGAATAAGACGAGTTTTTCGGTAAAAAAAATCAATAAAATCTTTAAAAAAATTCAACAATTGTAATGAATGATAATAATAAACAAAAAATTAGTATTTTTAATAATAAAAAAATAAATTGTTCGACAATTAATAAAAAATGATAATGAATTAATAATTTCAAAAAAATAATTATTAAGTAATGGATAATAAATAAATAATACATAAGTAGCAATACATAAACAATAAAGAAAAATATTTAAGGAAGTTAAAAAATAAACAGCATACTTCACTACTAACATGTTTAAAGATTTTTTTAACTTGTTCATGAACAAAGAGGCATAACCTGCCATTTTTCTGGGACAGAGCGTAATATCCTACCCAAGTTCAGGACTAAAACTTAAAACTATTAACAAATTTTGAAGATTTAATTGAATACATTGATATAGGATAAAACAATCACAACAGATTCAAAGCACGGATCAGTTAAGTAACTAAAACAATAACAATAACAAATAAAAACATATTTTTTAACAATCTTTAGTACTGATTTTGAATTCATACAAAGAAATCGAATTATAGCGATTTTAACGATATGCTAATAAGAAATTAAAAAAAAAAAAATCCCGATTCCAGACAGATTCGGTTTTAAAAAGTTTCAGTTGTCAAAATACTATTGTTTAACATAAAAATCGTTTAAAATTACGTTTCATCGTTTTGGATTTGCTCCCGTAGGAAGGATGATTTAATGTGATTAAACATAATAAAATAGTGTGGGATAATCTGACATGAATTTCCACTTTTTTATAATTAAAATCTGAATCAAATGTGACAAAAAATTATTTTAAAAATTTTGCTGAGACTTGCAGCGAAATTTGTATTTTATTCATTGGCAGATTTTTCACAAGGCTGATTAGGTTTCTGCCTAGGGCCGTTGAACTGAAGGAGGACTGCGTGTGAATGGATTAAACTATGCAATTAGACTAGTTGTTAAATTAAAACATTTGTAAGCAATACATTTTTTTGAATTATATATATATAATTCAGAGTTAACATTTAATGAGATTAATTTTTTTAATAAATAATAGTTGAGATAAATATTGTGCAAAAATAAAAATAATATCGCTGAATAGTAAAATTTTAAATGCTAAGGTGGTTTTAAATGTTTCAAATAATTTCCCCTGAAGTTGCAGTGGAAAAAATGATAAATTTGAGTAAATTTCTAATTAATTGAACAGTTAATTAATTTTTGAAAACGTTGGAAAGCTAACTATAGAATTCTTTCACTTATTTTAAATAATATGCATAAAATTTAGTTCAATTCTCAAGAATTATGAAGAAGATTATGTAGTACATATACACATACTATCCATAATGACTTTTATTCATTTTAAAACTGGAATCTAAATTATTCCTTAATTGGTTGTGTTACATTTCACTTCGAAGGCAGCCCTGTAAAATAATTTGTAATGCTATGTTTGAAATTTATTATTCTCTTATAATCTGAAAATAAATAATACCTTTATTTACTAGTAGGGAAATTATTAGCTAGTGATTTTGGTTAATATATCAAGTTTTTTATTGCATTCGTCATTCATTTCATGATATACATGTAAAAAATAAGTAACTAAAAATGTATGTATTGTCACAATGCGGTTGAAATAAAAAGATAATTTAAAATAAATCATTAACATGATATTTAAATTAAGAATAGCAAATTAAATGGACCATTTGAGTGGTATAATAAGCACCACTTAAGCCAGCAAAATGCCTAAATCATCTACTGATTATATTGAATGTCTTTTAATTATTACGAATTTATGACTCATTCATTTGTAGTTGTAAAAAATGGTTTACGCGAAGGCCTGGTTGTGAATATTTTTTTTCCATTCAGAAATGGAGTTAATAGACAATTGTCGAGTAAAAATTTGTTTTCCTTTGAAAAAAGCGCTTTCTAGAACGATCCACAGCAAGGAAACGCGTAGGCATGAACATCCCATTTTTCACTCCACCTGAGAATCCACCACCATAAGGATAAAATTCTCTCTACCTAATAATGAAATCTACAGACCTTGGTTCAGAAGCCAAATTCTTAAAGTCAAATTGAATCAGTTGAAAAGTTTTATTATCGTAAAGGTCGCTATCATAATTTTTTTTTTTTTTTTTGCTAACAAATTCTTTGTAATGATAAATAATTAAAAACAGAAACTCACATTTTACAACTGGCTCATAAACGTTCCCTTCATGTAGGAACTCATAAATGATGAGCTTTTTATTAATATATTATTAATAAATGAACTATTTATTAATAAATTATTTAGGTAAATATTTACATAAACTTTATATAAAAATATCTTAATAAACAAAATTTTCTATTGTATAATAATAACTTCCATACTTTCAAAAAATATACAGCCTCAACTCTAGAACAAAAGTGAAATTGATTCCAAACTTCCTTTGTATGATTATTGCAGGTATGATTCCATTCTGCGGTTAAGATGAAAAATTCCTTTTGAGAACTTCGGTGAATCTAAAAGAAATTCATCTTAGTTATATAATAATTTTAATACTACCAGAAATAATAAAGTTTATTATTATCTTTACCAAACACTAAAGTATTCATAAATATTGACAATTATACAACATAGAAACAATTAATGTCGGATTTTTAATTTCTCGGTATTTCCGTTGTAAACATAAAATAAATAAATAAATATACATTAAAAAAACTTCTACTCATTCACAAAACGATTCACAACACCCTCCCCTCCCCGAACGTAACTAACAGTAATTTTCCCGCTCTTTCTGCTGAAGCGACAACACGTGAAGGAAATGAAGAATGCAATTACGCAGTGGCAGCGAAAGAGAAAAAAAAAGTCGCGTGATTCGAACGTTTACGTCAACCTTTGTTGACCACGGTCACACAACACCCAATAGGATTTCCCTTTTTCTCCTCTCTCGAATGGCAATGGCATGGAAATCGTTTGTGTCGCGAGAACAAAGAGAAAGGACACGCCTCTCGGGTTTAACATATCATTAGAATATGGAACTCTCTCTTCTCTCTCAAGTGTCGAAGAGAAGAAATACTTTGCTCACATGTTCGAATTGCGAAACCGCGACATGCGAAGAGTTCGGCACGAAAAGTCTCAACTAGATCTGCTGACCTTTGACAAGAATCCGTTTGGCAACGCTTTGCTGTCAGACGATTTGTTTAGATGTCATAATGGCCGAGATACAGTCGATTCTTTTTTTCCCCCGTTATTTATTTATTCGGATGTGTCGCAAGTTGCTTGTAAAGCGTAGGATTTTCCGAGTTGAAAAAAGGTTTCCTGTTATCTCAGAGTTTTGAAACGCTTTATTTCTTTTTACAACTGCAAAACTTTTTCCCGGTATTAGGTAATTTCTATTTACAAAAATGTTAAGAAATATGCTTCAAATGTGTTGCAATATTCAATACTCATTATTATCATATATTTAGAATCTAAATGAATCTTTGAAAATAGAATTATGCCTGTATTACTTTTCGATGTTATTTTATTTAAGAAGTCCGGAGCATGAAAGTAGTTAGAATGCGGACTGATATACTTTGAATTACTTCAAAATTTAAATAGAATAAGAAAAAAAAAAAAGAACAAAATGGAATTATTATATCCTCATATTTACACAATATGGCATGCTTTGCTTTTAATTTTGTAATATAAGGGAAAAAAATCGAGTGTACATTTTAGAAGTCTTCTTTCTGATCATCTATTGAATATTCAATACAGAACTCTACAAATGTCATGCAAAACAACAAACCAAATTTTATTAATTCGCTTTTCAACTGTTATATTCACATGTACACAAATAGACTTATAGACATGCGATCGATCCTTTAATGTATTAATTTTGATAAAGAAAATCATATTTCAAATTCCTTTTTTTTTAGTTATTGTTAGTACACGGCCGGATAGACAGACTCTTCTTTCATTTATTTCGTCTGAAATCTGATACAAACCTACTACAGTAAATACAATTTGTTTGTTTTGCTCCATTTTAAAAGCAAATGGATTGTTAGAATTCTGAAAAATTTTCTTTCAATCTCAGAGAACTAAAAAAAAAAAAAAAAAATGTAGATTCATCAAAATTTTTAGATTTTTTTTTTTACAAGTACAGTATTTTATGTTATTAAGTCAGCTCATACTTGAGAAATAAGGTCATTCATCAAAAATTCAAAAAATTAAAATGCATTTTTATTTTAAATTACCAAAAACTAAATATTTTAATTTGATCTTAATTATTTAAGTTTAATTTTTAATATAGATTTAATTTGTAGTCTTAAGTGATGTATTAAAGATTATTTTTTTTAAAAAAATTTAAAATTCTTTAGAAACAAATAAAAATGCCAAATAGAATTTAATTTAATATTCTCCTAGATTACCGAATTTTCAAACACAATAGACAATCGAATGTTCAATTTCAATACGATTTCAAAATCTAATCGAGTTTTAACGTGATAAAAATATGATTCGAAAAATATATAATTTCAAGATAAAGTGGCTTTGCCTGATAAGATGCATCCCAGCTAAATCAATGAATTTATATTCTGATTTCTCTTTATTTGATTTATGTATCTATTTAATTTTATTCATATTAATGTACTTTTATTCCATGAATATCTCATTTTTTTATAATTCTTCATATTTAATTTTGCTAATTTTTAGGAAAATTTATAATTTAAATCAGAATTTATTGAGTTATGATCCTCGATCTCAAAAGAGATTAAGTCTTTTAATTTTGGGACCAGAAAGCATTGATATCCAGTTTCTGTTTTGATTAATATTTAATTTTATTTTAATGTTAATTTTTTTGAAAATTTAGTTGAAATCTAGCAAAAAATCTACTTTTAAAAAATTGCCATTTAAATTTTCTTTGTTTTTCTTCTGTGGTTGAATATTAATAGGAATAAAGGAAGAGTTTTTTTCTTTTATAGATGTTATCATAATACATTTTTAACGTGAATGTTATTTCTAACGAGAACAATAGCATTGAAGCCTAAATGGAGTCACAAATGAAAAAAAAGTTTAAAAACATCCAATAATTAAATTAGTTTTAAATAAAATAAGATTGCAAATTCTTAAAGCATCTTCTTTTATTTGAAAAACATTTATTAAGTTTAGAAACATTTTCAGTTTTGTTATTACACTCTTATAAATTAAGCAATAATATTTCTGCTACATACATAACATAAAACAGATTAAAACGTTGGCAATTAAAATACCTAATTGTAATAAATAATTTTTGGTTTTTATTGTTAAGAGGGCTGTTCGTTTTAATTTTGGTCAACATATTTAATTGTTGTTTATATTTTAAATTTATTGTTAACTTCAGAATGAATTTGCTGCTAAATTTAAATTCATGATTTAGCGATGAAAAAGCGATCATTTATTATTTTTTTAAGTAATAATTTCAAAAGAAGCAACTTTATATTCTTTTATTAAAGTTTAATATTTCCTCTTTTTCGTAAGTATATCTGAGAAATTGTGTAGCAATTTACAATCTCTTCCTTCTGTCAATTTTAACTAAAACTGATAATTATTTATACTGATTATTTGAAAAAAATTACAAAAAAATTTATACATTCTTTCAATATTTTTCAGTATGTTTTTAAAGGAATTTTGTAATTTTCTTGAAAAATTGTGTGTTGTTTTATTGAAAATAAAAGTTACTATTTTATATTTATTTTAATTAACATTCTTTGCTATTAATTTTATTATCTTCTTATACAAACAATATTTTCTATTTCTTTTAGGATAGCATCTATATTTGCTAAAACAACGTAACTTTCGTAGATTTAAGCAAACATGCTTAACAATACATTTAGAGGTAAGCAGAATTTCGCTCTTTGCTGGAAATCTTCGCGAAATATTTAAAATTTTTATCGCTATTATCTTATGATTTTTTTATATTGTGAATTTACTCATATTATTTTTGTTATATATCCAATTTAATAAGATAATCCTTTTTTGCATTTGTTATGATAAGGAAAGGAAATGTGATATAGTACGAACGAGATATTATCTCATAACAATCATTATTGTTAGATGATAAATTGCTATAAATCAAAGTATCATTGGCAGAATATAATTTTTGCAGCACTGATTTAGTCAAAACATAGCTCGAATAGAGTATTAAATGCATACACATCATGAATTCAGCGATAATTCAATATTTTGGTACTGAAAGCCACATTTGAAGAATGCTTACTGCACTTGATAAAATTATTTTCTTTACTTCTTATGTATGAAATGATGAATTGAAATAAGAATTAATGTTTTCTGTGTATTTTTGGAATGAATGAAGATTATAATACTAGTTTTGAAGAATCTTGAGAAGATTATCATTAGATAATAGTTATATAATTGCTGAATAATATTGTTGAATAAGGACTTGATGTGTGATTAATAGTATATATAATTTACTAAAATTATTGAAATGAAGTTTTTATTGTCATTAATATTGTAATTTCTTTTGTAATCGAAGTTGAATATTTTGTACCCATTTGTTCAAGCAATGAACTTTTCATTCTTTAAAAACTCAGAAAAAAAGGCGTAAAATTCAGTACAACAAGAAGAAAGATTATTTTTATTTTTATGCTACAAATGGCAGTGAAAATATTTTTATTTGTTGGAATTTTAATAAATAATACATTAATTAATTAATGCTGAGAATTTTAAAAAATAAGATAATAACTATTGTAAAATTAATACCGTTAAAATTAATAATTTCGATAAATAAATGAATAATTTTAATAAACATGTGGCATACAGCATTTTGAATACAGAGACATTGCAACAAAAAAAATTAAAAAAAAAAGCACGATTTACAACTTACATATTCAAGTTTTTTTTAATTACTAGAAATAGTGTATGACATTTTGAGTGAATGCATTATAAAGACAAGATCCTCGAGTAATAACTTCGAATATTTATTTTAAATATTATTCCTTGAAGATCACTGAGGGCACTGAGAACATACGGGCTTATTTAGTGAGCGAAAATGATTTACAAATAAATAATTTTTAGTATAAATATAATCGATTTATTAACAATATTTTAACCGCATGTTAATATTAAACAATAATTACTTCTGCAGTTCCTTCTTACATAAGGCAGCTGCAGCTTGTTAAAAAAAAATAAAAGAAAATTGCACAAATAGTTATTCTGATTCTATGAAAATATTACCTTTTGTAATTGTTGTTTTGTGAAATATTTCCCTGTCTGGTTTCATTTAAAGTAACAGTAATAAAAGATACTATTTACTGAGAAGAACGCCTCCGTACGTGACATAGGGCAGTTCCCTATTCAATGTAGTTTTTCCTTTTCGTTTATGAATGAAACGAAATGCATGCTGATTAAGGAGGTTGATGTTTGCTGTTTTTCCTGCTTCAATAAGATACCTGAACAATAAAATAAACGATGAAATAAATATGATTTTTGTTGTGTTCGTATATCAGAATTTGGACTTTTTCGGATTTTTATCAAGAAGAAAAAAAATCTCGTAAAATATCTTGAGTTTTCTTTTGCATGAAGTGCAAAGAGATATATTGTTTTTCTTTTAAGGTTTTTTTTTGTTTTGTTTTTGCGAGTATATGAATCTATGTACTGTTCCTAAAATTTCCTTAAATAAAAAACCCCTTTTTTTTAAAATTATATTTGATTTGAATGAGATAATTCAAAAATAGATTAAGAAAAAGAAATTTGCTACAGAATATTTACATTTAAATTCTTAATATCACTCAAATTTTAGATTACATCTGTTAATGAACCAATTTTCCTTAGCATTCTTCTTTTTTTAAGTTTTATGTTTTCCATATGTATGCGAGTATATAATGCAAAAACACAGTAAGATTTATACATAAGATTTAGTATATGATCTTGACTTAAAAACTGTAAATATGAATTAAATTTGAAAGGTTCAAAGCGCATATACATCTCGCTTCAACATATGATGAGAATCAGATGTTTCAAAAAGTGAAATGGAAAAAACACCCACACATGTTTTGCAATACTTCCATGTAAATATTGATATCAACCTATATGAACTCAGTGTTAAAATAGAGGTCAGAGTGTAAAAATTACTTCCTAACTTAAAATTATCTCCATTAAAATCTCTCTTCTTCATCGTCTTAGCCTTCAGGTTCTGCTTTTCCAAAATTCACATTCTGTTTGAAACTGAAAATTACCTTTAGAAATTTGGTATATATCACATTTGCACAAATATACACAATTGCTACTTGGTTTTTATTTAAGGAAATAATTTTATTCGCTTTATTTATTTAACTGAAACTTCACTAATTATATTTTCCTTAATAATATTTAAAGTAAAATTTATTACAGCATTGTTAATCAATTTTTTAAAAATTGTTTTTAATTTGCATGATAAATGTGTTTATTTGAAATTATGTATTTCTTGTATTTACATATCCAATTTTCTACAAATGCAGTGAAAATATAAATATTTCAGAATCTCTTTTAGTAATTTCTTTGTATTTTGAAAATTTGAAGAAATAGACTATATTTTAAATATTAAGAACTTAACTCATTCTATAGCAACATTTTCGTTAATTTAATTAATCGGAAAATTTAAAATAATTCATTGAAAAAAGGTCCATAAAAATATCCATATCCATATCCATTTTCTGATACTGATACTTGACATTATTTTATAAATATAATAATTGCAATATTGTTCCACAATGTAAAATGTAATGCATGCTTAATATCATTGAAATAACTTCCTTTTTAAAAAATTATATTCTTAATCGAACATAAAAACAATTTCTACTGCAAATTCAAGAATTAATTTTGTATTTAAAATTAAAATACTTTAACAAAACGAAATTAATTTGTTTACTAGATTTCAACTTACAGATGCTTATTGCTCCAATACTTCCCCTATACAGATGTGATTTTAAAATCATGAAGCATACTTTAAGGGACAGTCAGGCAGGTTTATAGAAGCAAATCACTTTTACAATAAAACATGGCGTCGTAAATACTAAGAAAGGCCAAAGAATTAAAATAAAGTGTGTTGCGCATAATTAATAAAATACACTTCCCTATTAAAACAACAGAGTTGCATGAAAAATAACGTTGCACTCTGTATGAATGACTATACGTAATTTATTATATGTTACAGTATCAAAAGCAAATCTGTAAACTTACAGTTTGTGTTCAAAGCATTTGTCGTTTGAAGTTATACAAATCTCGCATCTTATTATTCTTGCAAATGCATTGTTCGTTGTAAATTTATAGTCCATTAGACATTTGTTACTCATTATATCTGATGTAACAGTTTCTTTTACTTAATTCACTAACAAAGAATTTTTTTTTATCAACCAAAAATTCATTGTTTAAATGATTTGTTTCTGTATCACCAATCTGCCCTTAAAGTTTGTTCTTTTTCTATATCAATCTCTTAACTTTGAAATTTTGAAAAGTGTAACTGTTTAATATAAATCTTTTTTTACGTTACTATTTTTCTATATTATAATTTTCCGATATTTTTTCTGTATTAATTACTTTTTGCATTAGTATTCTATATTATTTTTTGTTGTTAGATATAATATTATTAATTTTAATCTTAATTTTCTGTCACTATGTCCTGAACTGTTTATGAATGTCGTATATCTTAGTTTCCTTATATTTATTTTTATATGTTGTAACACATAAGCTTTGTGGGTCTTCTCAACACAGTGGATTATTCACTAATCCATTTACAGAGCTATACACTATTTTGAGCAGGTAGATGAAATGGGTGAGCATTTAATAAATAAATAAAATATATCCATGGAGAAGCAAAACAGTAATTTGTTTGCATTTTCAAAAGAACATAATTACATCAAAAAGTTAATTTGCATACTTTACAATGGCTTACCAGTTTAAAAGAGACTTCACTTTTGAATACTTATTCATTTTTTAAATGCCATTACCGTTTTGGAGACTTTTATAAGAAGGTATCCTGAAGGTAATCATTTTAAATGCAGATGCCTAAAACTTTTTTTTAGCTTGACAAATTTTTATATACAATAATTTTTTAATGAATACGGTTACAATAAATAATAAGAAAATGATTATGTAATAAAAGTGGCAAAAGTAATGAGAAACAAAGGGATGAAGTGATAAAAACCATCCGTCTATGATTACATGAATTTTTTGTTCTGTAAACATTTCTAAAATAAACTTTAATAATAAAAAAAGAACAGAAAAAAAATTAGTCATGGCATAAAAAAAGTTCATAAAATAGCAATAATTAATACTAAAAATTAAAATAATAATTTCTAAGCAATATACATGCAAAATCCTGCATACATATTTCAAAATGTTTATGGTCCTTTAAGTGCGCTGTAATACCGCAGGCAGCATATTAAAGATTCCCAGTTGATTTCAACATTAAACTGGTTCAATCATTTAATTTGTTTTATGTGAATTTGAAAGAAACGCATTCAATAAACCGTTCCATAAAAGTATTATTTTAATTCATATTTTAAAAAGATATATAATTTTTTTTCATTACTGCTGAAATATGTCCCAGGTACAAAAATCAGATTTGTCAAAGATTATTTTTTAAATATCAGATTTATAAAAATCTCTCTTTACCTGTATAAATACGCTGGTAAATCCTCGCACATATGAAGCACTAAACAAAGTTTTTGACAGAAGTCTGCTGTTGTGATTTCACCAGATTTTTTTTTTTTTTTTTTTTTTTTTACTAAAAACTTTGATCCACAAAAATCTTCATGGCTACGTCTAGGTGAAAAAAATTTCCACATTTTACGGTATTCGATTACAACAAAGCACGATTGGGGTTAAATCTGAAAATTCTCACAAGGCTTTTTGTTTCAAAGTGAATTTTTATCGCATTTTTCCTTTCTATTTCAACCACTTATCGTATCATGCATACAGCCAGATTGAAGATATCCATACACAAATATGCTAAGATCGACGCCAACAGCTGTTCTTACACGTTAGGGGCATGCATATATACATATTAGGGAAAGGGGGGAAAAAACTCGCGACGAGTGTTGGTATTTCATTGTTATGCCAAACGATTCAAAATTTGCACTCCCTTCCCTCCTCTTTGCTTCCCCTAATCCTAGTTTAGAAAAAATATATGGAATAAGTGAGGGGGTGGGGGTGGAGAAGAAATACTGAATATGTTTATCAAAACAAAAAATCTACTCTCGAACCAGGCAGAGGAATAAAAAAATGGCTCAGATAGAGGGGAAAGGGAGGGTGTTGAGACTGCTTTTTAAAATGTATGAACATTTTATCGAATGGCCCTTTTCTAGAGAAGGGGGGGGGAGTAGTTAGAATGAGAGAGAGAGAGAGAGAGAGAAATTTATATTCACGGGATGGTTTTGCTCCCTGTTTTGTAAATGAGGAAAACCAGGGCTGAAAAATCTTTTGCTCCATCCTTTGGACCACTTTTAGAGGGATGGCGAGGTAATTCATTCATTTTGGGAAAGGTCCTTAGCCAGAGCCTTTTGCCCGGATCATCCATATTAAGTTGATAATTATCTCGGTGGCGAAGAGGAAGGAGGGGAGGGCGAAGTGAAGTGAAAGGAGGGTGGTGGTGCACCTCCCCATTTCGAATGCAGATGCACCAACTTACTTTCCATATAATTACAAATGAATGCAAGAAAAGCCGAGGCGCGCCGGCCGAGACGCAAACGGTTCTCCCCGCGCGACGGCGGAGGGAGGATCTGGCAGCGGGGGCCTCCCGCCGTCGAAATCGTCTGCGTTCGGCCCGCGCATGGATCGTCTGCGGCTAGCAAGGGCGGCGTTCCTCTTGCGCTGGATTTTTCTCTAGCGGTAGAGGGGTCTGGTTGGAGCCGCGGTTAGAAATGTCGTTATTTACCGTGCTTATAGAATCAAAGATATACAACCAGCTGAGGTAGGTTGGGCTGTTTTTATTTGTCGAGTGTTGTTGTCATGTTCTTCGTCATTGTTGCAAAGCGTTCAGGTTCTTAATAGGGTTCTTATTTCCTATTAAGATAAAGTTTCATTAATTCGCATTCGAATCATAAAAATGTTTCTTTTCCCTGTTAAGATGTATCTGTTTAACCGTGTCATGTTTAACCATGTGTCTGGCGCAGTATAGTCAGGTTTGGCTCTTGCGTCATTAAATCTCACAATCCAATCCAATCTCTGTTAAGATAAGTTTCAAAATATAATATTATTCTATGCTATGGAAAATTAATTAAAATATGGGACCTCATAGGATGATGACTGTATGTAAAGTCAGTTTAATATAGTTATTTAACAAATTTGTAATGAACTCTTTTAAGTTAAAATTACCTTACCTTGTTTCTAAATGCTGTACAATTTCAATGTTTAAGCTGGCTGCTAGTTTTCTTTCAATCCTAATGTTTTTTTATAACGCTGTGCATGCGATCACATTGATATGCTATTAAAATAAGAAAATGAAGTACCAAATAATAATTATTATGCGGAAATTATGTGGAAATTTAATTTAATGCAGCATAAAAGTAATAAAGATGGCGAACTTATTAATTAGTGATGATATTTTCACTTTTGGTTTTTAACTGTTTGAGAATCTTTAAAAAAATGTATTTATAATTATTTAGAGATCCTAATAATGTTCTCTGCAATATCAAATTAAGGAAGGGGGATAGAAAAAAGTCCTAAAATAAATATGAAGATGAATTACAGGAAAATGATAACTATACGAATATATATTTTGCAAATTAGTTAATTGATTTTAACACTGTTATTGTCCAGACATTCTGTTTATAGAAAGATTGCATTTCATTTCCATATCTCCAATTTCTGTATTTCCAACAGATCGCGTTCCATTGTTTTCTTTTTTATTTTGCCCATCAATTTAATACATATTTCTAATCTCTTAAACAGATTTCAATTGATGTTAACACACATTAGAAAGATTTCGAAATAAAAATGAAGATTATTTTCAAAATTTTTGTTCCTTTCCTAGGATTTATTTTGAGTTAATGCAAAGAATTCGAAACTAATTATTTCATTTTTGATGTTTTATAAATAAAAAAATCGCTTAATATATTTGAATCTATAAGAAGTTTTTTTTTTTGTAATGCCTTTTTACCATCAATAATTTTAAAAAATCAAAATAGATTTTCTGGTATTTAATTTTATTTTACAGTTATCTTAATCTTGATGTTTTTACCATTAACTTATAAGAGATTTCTCAAATATTTGCAATTAAATAAGATGAACAAAAATGAGTTAACGACCTCCGTTAATCACCTCGAATTTCAAGGTGATTTTCTTTGTTATTTTCTGGTTATATCTGTGGAAATGCCTTAAAAAGGCTGCATTTGCAGAATTTTATTGTCCTCCGTTATTTTTCTCTGTGTCCTTGTTACTAAATGAATTATTATTATTTTTGATAATGATTATTAAATGATTATTATTTTATTATGATTGAAACATTTAATATTGTTTTGTTATTGATATAATAGAAGGTGAGAAGATGAATGATTATATAGTATAGTTCAATTTATAATAATGATAACAAGTTGTTGTTTTCTTTAAATATAATGTTCTTCAATTTTCAGCTCATATTTTAGCTGTTGTTTTTGACATATCTAAATTTGTGCTTATATAACTTTTGCAAGTCATAAAAGCACTCGTTTATACCATACCATATGTGTAATCGGAAGACAAAATTTCATATTAATTATTAGAAATGCGAATTCGAACTTAGTACTTAGAATTGTTCGAAGTCTATTTATTACCAGTGGAATTTATTTTGTAAAAGAAGCTCAGAAATATCAAACGCTTAATGCGAAACATTTTCGAATCAATGTTTTATTAATCCTTTAAAGCATGTCCATTAATGTATCCGATAAGTATACAAAAAATATATTATAAATATAGTACATTTTCATTTTGATGCCTATAATAATCCTTTCCAAAGGGTTTAACTTGATTTAGTTTGACTTTTTTCCTTATTTGTCATTATTTTCACGACTAAAATAGTCATGGTTTTTATTTTAATACCCCTGATTTAATTTTAAGTTGATATGAGAAAATTTGATTTTCTATTATTCAGATTATATTACTCTCGATTACACGTATGGTATTATTTATTACACACAAAAAGAAAATAAGCATCAACATTTTTTATGTATTACACATACACAAATTGTGTGTATGATTTATTAAGAATTAAAAGTAATGTGAATAAATTAACAAATTAATAACGGTAAATAATGTTTTCTATAGATTTCATAGTTACAGATAAATACAATTTTTTCTAAAAAACTTCAGCGAAAATTATTTAGCAGTTGTGTATACTGGAATTCATCTTCACTATAAATTCTTTCTTTTTGAGTACAACTGTTACTGATGGATGGAATTACTATCATTATTATTATTGTAGAATAATGAAATAAAGTCATGAATGAAATTCAGTGTCAGATTTACTTTTGCCTTGATCCATTTCTAAATTTTATTAAGTTTTGCAAAATCGAAGTGGCAACAAGGAAGTGTGTTATTTTTTATCTCTTCCTCCCAAGTACTGATAGGAAAAAAAACTGTAAGTAAGGGCAATTCAATATTTTAAATTTATTATATATATTATAAACCTTAATTATTTTGTTTTTAATTATTACAAATTGATATTATTATATACTAATTTATTAAAAATTAAAAGTAATGTGAAAAAATTAACAAATTGGTGACGATAAATTTCTCAAACCATGATCTTTTCTATAGATTTTATAGATACAGATAAATACAATTTTTTCAAAAAAGCTTCGAAGAAAATTTTTTAGAAGTTTGTAAAGCTTCCTCTTTTAGAAGTACAATTTTAGAACTGGAATTTATTTTTTAAATGCTTTATGAAGAAACGTAATAATATAAAAAGAAAGTAGCACCTCGAATCAGAAACATGATACATAAAACAAAATAGTCTTATTCTAGAATATGTTTATATCCGAAATAATATTTAAGTGTCAGCAATCACATTTTTCTCGTATTAAAGGATGATTTTTTTCCTTTTTTTTTAATGATTTTATTCTTCAGATGTTTTTTTTCCCTATAATTAAAATAATTAATTATTTCCTAATTAAAAAAACTTTAAAATAAAAATTTAGCTTTGAGGAGGGGACATTTTACTGTGTTTTCTTATTAACCGTATGACTTTTTTTTTTTTTGAGTTTAAGTTTTAACTTTTTATTTTTACATTTCATCCATTCTATTACTCAACGTTTACGTTTTATCTTTTCCTTTTTTTTGTTTCATCTATTTTAAAATATAGTTCATTTTTTTATAATTTCTCCGTCAAATAGAGAAACCTATTTAAGGATAAACATTTATTTATTTTTATGATATTAAAGTCTAATTGTATAATCAGTTGAACAATATAAAGGCTCATGAATTAAAGATAAGAAAGAAAAAATTAAAATTAGACGTTAATAAAATTAATTTTACATGAGTTGAGAGTGGAAAAACAGGTTCTAATTTTGAATCGAAAAAAATATAATAAAGAAAATTTTTTAAACAAATGCCATCTTTTAAGTTCACAGAACACCAGAAATTAAAGTAATAAATTCATTTATAAGAAAAATATAACTATTTGTCATGATGGGTAGTGTAAATGTATAAAATTTAAGAACATTCAATATCAGAAAAATCTGAAATGCATCTAAAGTGTTTAATTAGTATTTTCTTGATTAAATATTTTGTATATTTAAATAAATATTGTCTTTAAAATCCTCGTATGATTTAGGAGTATTGTTCATTTACTATGACTGAAAACACAAGGCAATGCCGTATTTTATTAACGGAAACAAACAGAAATAAAAAAAAAAATTGGAAAAATAGTTAGTTTTAATTCCGTATTAACCAAATTAGACTCTAATTATTGACGATATTTTGTCCTTACGCGAAAGTGAAATCGAAGAATCCAGAGGGAAAAAAAAATATGTATACTGACGAATTCGAATTAAGATTGATCGAAATGACCAGATTCCAAAGTATTGTGATTTTTTTTCTGTTGGGGGGAGCGAATTTTAGACCCTTTAACTCTTTCAAAAGAAATCAAACTTGATAGTTATACTTAATTACAGTATCCATTCTTTAGATCTTCCTTGCATTAATGTTTTTAAGTTATAGGAATAATATTTCATAAAGCCATTAAAAATGCATTGCAGTTCACTTAAAATCAGAACATTTTTGACAAACGTATTAGACTTTCATTTCATGTATAACGGCGTTGCACTTAATATCCATTTGTTTGAAATTTGATGAAAACTGTATAATATTACGTAAAAATAATTTAAATAAATAAATTTCTAAAACAAACTTTTTTTATTGTAAAAAAATATGATAAAAACTTTTATAAGCAATATAAAGACTAAAAAATCGTAAAATTGTGTGGTATTTATATTAAGTAAATAGGGCATTTTAGAAATTTTCAATTTATATTTTTAATATTTGATGAACATGTAGGAATTTTTTCCCCGATGATATTTATTTATTTATATTTATTGAGGTTTAATTTTCTTATTGCATTATTTTCAATTCCTTAAGCTTTTAAAATTTTATTTTGAGCTCTATAGTTTTAATGAAATCAGCCATTTACTATTTTTTAACATATTAACAAACGCGCCTTTCAAAAAAACGCTATTGATGTAATTCAATAATTCAGCGCTATTGATGTAATTGATAAAATTACTTTTATTCAAAATTCTACGCAGGGACGTTTTTCTTTTTTCTTCTTTTTCCTTTTAATAAAATGTAAGTATGCAATTACAATTTTTTGTCAATCTTTTACTATTTAAATTCCATAATGTACTCCTAAACTGGTGTGCAAAACTTAAGCAACAGGTATGTTTTTTGCCATAATTTCACGAGAAATCATCTGAGAGACATGAAATTCAGAAATGAGATACAGCATTTTGTTCTGAAAGAATGACGGAAGCATAGTTGCGCAGAAATGAATACAATGCATACAGTATGGAATCAAACAAAAAAAGGCTTTATTGAACTCATAGTATCGTTACACATGATTGTCTGTCCAAGAGGAAGAACAGAAAGCAGATGTTCCTTAGTATGGGATATGCCCTCCACTTACTGCAATGGTTGCTTCGCACCGTCTCCCCATACTCAGCACCAGATTGTCCAACAGTTCTTGAGGTAAGAGTGCCCATTCCTCAATCAGCATCTGTTTAAGTTGTCGGGTGTCCCCAGGTGGATGTAATCGTGCCGCAAGGCGTCTCCCCAAAGCATCCCACACATGTTCTATCTGATTCAAATCAGGGGAGCACGCCGGCCAATCCATTCGAGTGATATCTTCACTTTCCAGGAGCTCCTCAACAGCACGTGTCCTGTGTGGCCGTGCATTGTCATCCATAAAAACGAAGTCTGATCCAATGACACCTCGGAACAGATGCACATGGGGAAGGATCACCTCCTGACAATAGCGATCTCCAGTTACAGAACCTCTGTCGAAAACGTGGAACTCAGTCCGCCCGTTCATCATAATGCCTCCCCAGACAACAACTCCAGGACCACCGAAACGGTCTCTTTCCTTGATGTTACTGGGATGAAACCGTGTCCCGACCTCTCTCCAAATCAACTGACGTTGGGAATCGCTTGTGGCACTAAAACGACTCTCATCTGTAAAGAGGACACTACTCCATTGATGAGATGTCCAGTTTTAGTGCTCCCTGCACTACTCTAAACGGTGCCGCCGGTGGGAAACTGTCAAAGGGATGCAGCGTTCAGGACGGCGGGCGAATAGGCCACCTGTGTGAAGGCGTCTGGACACAGTAAAACGCGACACTTGTCGCCCCGTTGCTGCACACAGTTGCTGAGCAATGGCGCTTGCTGACTGGTTTCGGGTTCTTTTCGCTTGCAGGACGATATGCCGGTCATCCACTGCAGTTGTTTTTCTGGGGCGGCCACCACCAACCTTTCTCACAGCTGTACCTGTGGTTTGGATGGCTTTCCAAGCGCGCGAAACGACACTTTTGTTGATTCCGAACTCTTCAGCTACACTGGTCACACTACGCCCTTCCTCCAGCTTTCCGATCATTCTTCCACGTGTGAAATCGTCCAGGTGATTTCTGCTAGCCATATTTCACGAATTAACTCACGTGCACTTGCAGCGAATGTCTTGAATTGCGTCTCCGTCCTTCTTTTTATTGTAGTGTTGAGCTGCGCGCGCCTTCCGCAAGTGGTTTGCGTATGCTCACGTCGCCTGTGACGTTTTGTTCCTGATATTTGCATACGCATGACCTTTCTCTTGAATTACGTGTTCATTGTACTGATCGCAAGAACTCCTTTTCTGCAATTTCATGGCTTTCTGCTTAAAATTTGCATTGTTGCTTAAGTTTTGCACACCAGTGTAAAAATTGGCTCAACATTGGTAAAAATTTTGAAACGCACAGTGTTTCTGAATCAAATGGGGTAGATATATTTCAACATATAACATAGATTTCACACGATGTTTTATGCTTTATATACATGAATGCTCTTTCGGTTCAAAAGTTTTTAACTAAATAAATAAACATTTCTTAAAATAATTCGTTTCAACTTTCTAAATTAATCGAAATTTATATGTCATATTTTATTTTTGGTACTTTTGTTTAATTCACAATAAAAGAAAATTATTAAAAAAACATACTTTATTTTCCATATATTTTATTACGTACAGTTTTAAAAACATTCTAATTTCTTATGCATGTGTTTTTCTATTTTTTATAGAATATAATTACTCTCAAATAGTTTACATGAAAAGAGAAATCGGCTAACATTAATTTTTAATTTATTTTTATAAAGCGTTTTTGAGATTTGAATGAAAAGCTATTTGCAATCAACTAGCTTTGAAAATCTTACAATTAAATGTGTTAAATATAAATGAAACTGAAATCTTACAAATAAGGGTACTTATTGTTTTTTATTGTTTGCTATTAATTAGTACTTCGTTTTCTTTTTTATTTGAATATTTGAGGTGAAATATATTATTATGTATAGATGAAATAATTTTTCTTCCGAAATAAGAGCGAAAATTTAAAAAAAAAATGCTATAATTCTTATTCTGAAAATATAGTTTGTTGTTATCTAGCCTATTTTTAAATATGCTCTTTTTAATCTTACTCACGCTTTTAACCGGTACTCTCAGGTTTTTACTAAATGGCTCTGCTACGCAGAACAAAAGTCGTTGTGGTCGTGAATTATAGCAAATGTGGAATGACGTCACCGGCTGTAGACGCTGCACGTGTTTTTTGGACAGCGAAAATGCTGTTCTTTGTGACGCAATCTTAAACTACTCTCTGCCGGGTCAGGGACAGTTTTCCTTTGTGTTGGTATACAAACTCATATTGTACATGTAGCGTCTTCGCGATGACAATGGTGTAAAGGATACTCCCCATTTTTCTACCTACCTCGAGCTTTTTAAATTGTAGAATGATTAGGATTAAAATGTCCTTGCTCAGTGCAGTATAGTAGAGAAAAAAATCGATGAACATGAGAAATCCAAATTTGATGATCATCGGATACAACACGACGGACAGACACATGGGGATTCCAGAATTTGGGGAAACTAATTGCAAGGGTGAATGAAATGATGCAAAATAAGCCACGATTTATTTATTCATATAATGTTTAACTAAATAAACATTATTTATTTATTATTTATAGTCTCGTACATAAAAAAATAACATGAGATTCTTCTAAGATGTCATCTTCGAAATTTCGATTAATATCTATGTTTTAAATCACTTCAAGTCTCTAATAAATAAAAATAAAAAATAATCGCAATTTTATACAATTTTACCTCGTTCAGTCCCCACTTCTATTGAACAACATAATATTTCGATAATTAAAACTGCGACGGTAGCTTCTATTAAAACTCCTACTGTAAAATCTGTACCGCAATTTAAACCTTCCTCCATTCAGGCAGAAAAAAACTTTTTACTGTCTCGGGAATCCAATGCAGATTCTGAAACGAGCTTTGCTGCTGCATCGGAGGGTGATATTTTAAAATATAACATGTCGGAGAACTTGGAAGACTCAGCAGAAGTTAATCTTGCACCTTCAGCCAAACCTCAAAAAGAAAAAAGAAAATACATAATTCCTACAAAATATTAAAGCATGTAGCATTCTTACAATACTTTTTTTTAACATTATAAGTTTTTATTTACGCTTGTTTTTTTAGCTTTTAACCTAAATTGAAAGATTATATGTGAACTTTAGAAACTTGTTCATTTATGTCGTATTTTAATCATTTTATCAACATGGTTTACGTCTGCAATATTTTATTTGTTCCTTGCACACCAAACATTATAGGTTGGTTTGGTTTGGTTATATTAACGTCCCGTTTCGAAGCAACACTAGGGCTATTTTGGGACGGACCTCGTAATTTTGAACCACGGTCAGATGACGAGGACGACACCTGAGCTGGCACCTCCCTCTCCACACCACACCACACCAGCGGGAGGACATTTGGTCATGACGGATTTAACGTGCAACTGGCCTCCTTACACGACGGTTCTTCGGTGGAATCGGGTCACGAACCTGAAACCCTTTGTTCTAAATATTACATAATACAGCTTGCTTTTAGGATCATCAATATGTTTTTTTTTGCTATCAATTTTATTAATTTTAGACTTTATTATAAGGAATTAAAAAATATTTTTCAATTGTCTTTTTTATATATAATACCATAGGCTTTAACACCGTTGTCCTGTTAATATATCTTATGCTTGCGCCGTTAAAACCCGCACAACCAACCAACCTATCAAGTCAAAAATCAAATAAAATATTTTTTGAAGCTTTGTCTGTGTATTTGTGAACGTGTTTTCTTAATAGCACAACTAAGTAAATGAAAGAAATGTGGATTATGGTTTTTGCAGCTAAATATTTTTATCCGATTTTTCCCAAAATCCATCAAAAAGAAGCGTTTTTCTATCCGTCTTTGTGCATGATAGCACCATTATTTGCAAACATAACTAACTAAATAAATGAAATTTTCCATATAGTTTCATTAATTGAATTGTAGCTATGCTTTAAATTTTAGAACAAATAAAGATTGTTAGTCAATCACACCATTATTTAAAAATATCACTAACTAGATAAATGCAATTTTCCATATAGTTTCCTTAACTAAATTGTAGCTATGTTCTAAATTTTGGAACAAATAAAAAAATTGACCGTTTGTCAATGAGTCGACTCTTATACCTGTGAACGCGAAAACTGAAAATTAGAGTAAACTAGGACTATGAAAATTGGTATATAGATGTTTTTTTGACAACATAATTGTAGATTTGTTTCAAAATTTTTTTTTCTATTGGCTAGAAACATCCAAACTGCATGTCCGATTTTCTCCACTGAATTACTAAACTAAAAATTTTTTTTAAAATCCATATTGTGTAATTATATGAAAAAAAAAGAAGACCCCCCCCCCCGTCGTGTATTCTTACATTTTTTTTCTTCTTTGTATACACGTGACAGAATATGCCCGGTGTTGTGCTGCAGAGACTTGAAGAAAGTGTTATCATGATAAACAGCGTTAACTCAACTTATTTTTTAACTCAACTTTAAATCTCAAAGATTAAAAGTGAAACTTTAATGTGATCTTCAAATATTATTGTCGGCAAGTTCAAGCTATGACCATTAAAAAGCAATGCGCCGGAACTTCGGCATTAAAAATATTAGAGTAAAAAGAAGGCGACCTTTTAACAACTCAGAAAGAAGACAGTTTGTTTCGGAAGTGAAAGTGGAACTAAAACTGATGAATTGCTGTTTCAGTATCTGCATTATCAATTAGTAGTATCATATTGCTGTATCAGTTTCCACAGTTATTGATCCTAAGAGCAATAGGAAACCAGCGCAAATGAGAATTTACAGTGATTTTAAAATGAGATTTACAGTGATTTCAGTGCAAAATAATTAAATTTTAAAAACAAGAATACATTCAATTCATAATATTTATGCGATTAACAGCTGACATTGTGTATTATAGACATTTTCAAAGAATAGGAAGTTATTGGTAAAATCTATAAAATAATAAAAAAAAGGTGTTTTATTGTTGCGTTCAAATCAATTTTAAAATCTTTCGAAGAAAAGCGATGAACTGATTAGATTAACACTTTTATCTGCTTCCCCTTCATAATCATTGTTAGAAATATCGAGCACACAGCTACTCAGATCAATGGGAAATGCCGAATGTAGAAAAAGGAAGTAAAGTTCCGCCTTTTTGCTTAATTTTGAAACCCGGAAAAATAACTAAGGGGATCTGCATACTATGGTGCTTTAGATAGTGCTAGCCGATATGGAAGTTTAATTTCATGCAATAGAAATTATAGTAATTGGATTTATAAAGATGCGGAAAAAATTTCCTACATTTTATAAGTTAAAATTGAAATAGAATGCATGTTATGTTATTTTTTAAAAATATATAACATGTATTTATTGATTTATCTTTTTAGTTTTTATGACAACCGTTATCATCTTACGCAGTCCAATACCACTTTAATTTCCAATAAATATGAATAATTTAATGACTGAATGATATTTATAATAAGTTCCTCTATTATACTTACTTCCCCTATTATTCAACTATAATCTTTTATTGTAAATCATTTATTTTCCTATGTCCAGATACGTTTATAATTCCTTTTATTCATTCATTTCAATATATGATTATTTTTAATTCTTTGAGATTTTTCCTTCCTAAGCAAGCATTGAAAAATAAACTTCAAAGTACCGAATCAACAATTTTTCTTCATTTGAATTCTTATTTTTGAGTATTACATCCTCCACCCCCACCCCCTATTACGAGCGCTTTGAATCTGTGAATGTTTAACTGCTCATTGTAGCTTTCTCTTTCTAAGATTTCTTGAGGAATCGTGGGCCGCTGAACACACGACTCTTCACGCTGCTTTCCCAGCAAGGATTGAAATAGTTTAAAAATTCTTCTAAAGATTTTAATCTAATCATTTATCTCTTCACTGATTATAAAAATTATTTCAAGACCATTACGGAAAACTTTTTGGTGTTTTGTAACGCCGGCAAACTTCTTCAAAAATGTTTACACATCGATAAACTTACATGCATTTCTCCGAGATTTAGTTTCTTATGGCTTCTAGTTCCCCCCCCTCCTTTTATTCCCCTCCTTTCTTAATTACAAAATTTACAATATTCTGAATAATGACTGCACTTCAACAAGCCAAAGTTGAAAAGTAAGGAACCCGTAGTAAAATAGCCTTTCTCCAAATCGGGAAGTTAATATAATTAACTGTTGAATCATACAATGCTTAACATTCAAGTGCTCTAAATTGTGTGAACCTTTACATTTAAAGACGAAAGATCACGTTTAAAAGAGTTGTTTAATCCAAGCTTTATAGCGTGATACTATTTACAGACTAACATATTATCTACAAATTGCGATATGTGTGAAACGGCATGAATAGTGAAAAAAATTAATTATAACTTAAATTATAAAAAATATATTAAAACTTAAATTATAATATTTAAGTTTACAAAAAAAAATCTTTAATTTATAACTTAAGTTCTGGTGATTTTTGTTACCGAGAACATCCTATTTCGCTGGTATATTTTGTGACAACCTCTTTTTTTTTTTTTGCTTGATTATTGGTGTAATTAATGGTAATTTTTTAAAATTTAATAAATATTTTTATTTTGATAGATAATAATTTTTTGCATGAGCAACGGCTATAATGCACAGCTGAGGACAAATTTTAAAAATAATGAAAATATATACATATAATTTTCAAACCTAAAACATCGTGCTAGATGTTTAGATTAGAGACTCGAATCCCCCGAAAAAATTTTAAGTTGCATGGCTCTTTCTTTCCCCCCCCTCTCTCTTTTAGATATCTTTACTTTAAAATTCAAATAGCGCTTCCCTGAATTGCAGAATTTCTGAAAATTCAGAAGATGTAAAATTCGTTTGAATACAAACAAATTAAGCTAAGTGAACTCAATCAAAAAATAAAGTGGTGACTTTTCTCTTCGACTTCTTCATGTTCTTGATCAATATGCCGCAATGTGTGTTTTATAGCATAGTGTGAAGGGAAAAGAAAGGAAAACGAATTTTAATTTTGAATCTCTTTCCTTTCATCATTAAGTCTAAAATTTAATTTTAAAAACGCAGAATTTCGGTGACAACTGATACTCAGATATTGCATAGCATAATCAGTATTATATATATATATATATATATATATATATATATATATATATTCGGACGTTTTAATTGATTTCATCCAAAACTGGATACCGTTATTGTGGTACAGTATTTTGGATGGGAAGAGGGCGGATCAGATGCCATCATCATTATCTGAACATGGTATGAAATTGCGAGTGAAAATCTAAAAACTTCTCCGTGTTGCTTCAAATTATTGAAATTAAATTTAATTTAATCTGAATTTAACATATATTTAGGCTTTTTATGGCAGCGTCTCACATTAAATTTCATTTATCTTTTTCATGGCTTTTCTGAGTTATCTCATTTACATGAAATTGCGAAGAAAGACATTTCAAATTCCTTTTCACAGATTTCCTCTAAAACTTTATACAAATTTACAGTTTCGGTGCAAGCGTCACATACTGAATTGTATTCATCTATTTTTTTCTATTATTGGATTAAAATGCTCAAAATTGGACAGAAATAATTTTCAAAATTGTTGTTATTTTGCACAAATGAAGAAGATTCATGAAAATTTCAAGACGGAATTTTTTAGTGATTATAATATTTTTCTTTTTGTATAATTCATACACAATTAGCGGAAGTGGTCCAACCAAAACTTTGTCGCATACTTTTTCATAAAAGTATCCTCTCCAACCTCTCTCCCCACCAAAAATTGTGACTTTAGGCAGGCAGAGAACGCCTTGCATGGCTTGGCGTTCAAAAGTAACGAAATATTAGCTTTTGGCTTGAATTTAGTATTTTTACAAATTCTATCGTGTAATTCTTGGCGAGTTTTAGGCGATTAGACCCTGGCATATGGTTAATAGTGTACGAAAAATGAATCTGAATTTAGACGCGTTGTTTCCCATCGATTGTAGCTAAAATTTGGCACAGAACTACAATCGTAGTCACATAATCCTATACCAAATTTGATATATTTAAAGCATTGAAGTTTTCAGTTGTCGCGTTTACATGCTTTTGAAATTATGGACTGAGAGATGGTCAATTCCAAGTAGAATTTGATTCAAAATTTCATAGATGTCTACGCTAAAGATCTTGAATCAGTACACCGAATTTGATCCATCAAGTTCTCATCATTGTCTGTCCTCTTCTTTGTCATCGTTTTATGTTACATTCGAACAGTCAGATAGACAGTGGTCCTCTGAAAGGGTTTTACTCAAAATTTGTCAGAAATCTACAAATATACTCCAAAGATCATATACCAAGTTTCATCCGTGTGGCTCAAAGAATTTTTGAGTTATTTTTATCACAGACAGACATAATATCAAAAATACATTTTTTGAATCCAGGGAAGTCTAAAACGTGGAGATCCGTCAAAATCTCGAATTCGAATTTTTGAAAATTAAAATATTTTTGCTATACTCCCTTTAAAAAGAAGCAAAATGCAATGAATATAAATTTCTTAAATAGATTTTATTTTTAAAAAAATTCATAAACAGCACTGAGTCACTTTTAGATTAGCTCAAGATTGATCTATCTTCATTCGTTAATAATGTTGGTGAAAAAGACGGTAGCCGCTTCATTACGATTAGTTCACGAATCGAGTATTTTCATTATTCATATATTCATTCCTATTTTTCTTTCGAGCGCATCACACGCAAGGTTTCTTGTTTGTTCGCGGTTACAGGCATTACTAATGGCACTACCCATAATGGAATTTAATATTCTTTGACATCTGCAAATGGATACAAAGTGCCAAATATTGTTCGAATAAACAAACATATGCAGAGTGAGTTATTGTGTTCCACATAGATTCGTGTGAATAATTCAACGCAGTTGTTTACTATCAGTGAAAACAAAGCTGCGAATTGCTTTAATGAGTTTTTGCTATTGATAAAGTTAATGAATTTTCAACATTATCATTTATCAGGTAATTATCAAATGTGAATATGTCAATATTATTAATAAATTGAAAAATTCTGTACTACCTCCCTTTGATTTTATATGCACTGTAAAGCCAGTTTTCCATAAATAGGATATCGTTCTAAAGTAAATAGGTAAAATAGGGTCTATTTATGCAGTGACGTAGTTAAAGAGAAATCAAAGGGAGTATAAAATGCCCAACACATGTTTTGGAAAGCATAATGGAGAAAAAAAACCATTATACCATTTCTTAAAGCCAAATATTATGGGAATGTTGAAAAAAATTATTTTATACCTGGGACACCACTTATCATCGATACGCCACTGTATTTATGATAATTTTAATCCCATTTAGTGTATCATATCCAGGTTCATAAGATACATGAAAAATGTGACTTCTGTTCTTAAAAGCAATTGTGAAAGACTTTGGTAGCACATGAGATAGAAATCTTAGTCCCGAATACGATAGTTGATTGTATTCCAGGAGGGTTTTTTCCCTATCTTAATGGAAGTTTTATATAGAAAAAAATTGAAAATAATTTTTTTACAAGCATATTTAGCGTCAATTTACATTAGAAACTTTTGGCAGGTAATTTGAATAACCACTTAAAAAAATTTTAGAATTAAATAATAGGATTAAGATTGCTTCCAAAATCAAATTTAGTTTTTAATTAATATCCTTGAATAGAATTGGATACATGAAAATTTTCTTTGCATTTAACTCCTGCGGATAAAAGTTCTTATCTCGGGAACTTGAATTTTATTGAAACTATAACTGAATTTTCCATTCATTTTTTAAATAGCATGCCTTATCCAAAATGACTATCATTCAAAAAAATATTTTAAATTTTTTAAATGATTTACAATGTTCTCAAAAATTGTGGTACGTTTCAAAATGTATATAAAATGATAAGAATTGTACATTTTTTCCGAATTAGCAAAATCATGGAAAAGCAAATTGATTGTTGTTGAAACTGATTTTTTAAAAACAAATGCTTCTTGTTTTTTCCACCCATCTTTAAAAATTTTGCAATATGCCTTGATTTTCATGAGCGGTATGCAAACTTTCAACTTGTTGGTGTATTGAAGATGTTTATTCAATTTCTTGCTATACTAAATTCTTTTTTTTAAATACGAAAATGTTTAATCATATATCAATCACCAATGAAATTGGGTTTGTGGATATTCATACTTCATACAAGCCATGGTGCGCATTAGCGTAAAACCTTTTTAATGTCATTGCTGAATAGACCCTTCTTCATTTTATTTGCTTACATTCCAGTAAATTAAGATATAGTAATAGGAAAGCTAAAATTATTAGGCTTAAAAGTAATACTTCGCTCTAAGATCCTCTCTATTTGTATGAAGAATGTGTGGGTTCAGTTAACTGAAAAGCAACAATATTACATGATATAATAAACCGAAATATTTCGCACTAGTATCCTCTCTGTTTGTAT
>JAPMOR010103277.1:0-22487 GCA_026543865.1 Argiope aurantia
TAAATTAAAAATATTTTCATGTATCCTGAGTATTTATTATTACCGTATGCTCTAATAAAATTTATAAAAATAATGTTCAGGAAAATTGACTTTTTATATTTATTATATGAGTTTTAAAATAATCCAAGCATTATTCGAATTTATTGCATATTGTAGTATCGCTTTTATAGTACGAAACTCTATTATGAAATGTTATCTTTATTCACAATTCCATATTATGTCAACTCATAAGATAAGATTTATTCCAAAATCCCCTTAAACTATTTGGCATAATTTTATGTTGACGCTTTATAAAAAAGTTTAACGTTATATTTCTGTACCTTCAATTCGTTGATGGCGTTTTCTATTATGTTGTTAATACGTATGATGTTAATAATTATGTGGTTAATACGTATTATCTTGTTAATAAGTATGCTGTTAATACGTATGTTGTTAATACGTATTATGATGTTAATATGTATTTATTTTTTAATTTTATTTTGATAGATTTTAATAAATAAATTATTTTTGAATTTTATTTTGATAGAGAGCATGTATTCTCTCTATCTAAAAATTAATATTTCAGAAAATTGAATTGCGATGGAAATGTGTTTTAAAAGATTCATGCAGACAAAAATAAAGCTCTACGGAAGACCCAGAAAATATTTTTTAGTTCTATTGAATGATGATAGGGTGTTTTAAGACTTTTGGTATTAATTGGTGCATTGGTGATTGCCAAGATGAAAGCAAATGTTCTATTTAAGCTTTGAAAATGCAAGAGTATAATGTATACCTTCAAAGAAAATATAGAGAAAATTTTCCGATTCTTATATAGTGCATGAATACAAAACCAAGCATCCATCAAAGCCTTAGTATAGTGAGTTAAGGTCCTTCAATACTAAAAACTATGGATCAGAAGAAATAGGTGGTGGATTCTATTTTCTGATTCTGCTATTAAGTATCGTTATTTAACATCTGGAAGATCAATGCACCTCTTGTAAGATATGGCCAGCTAAAATTAAATTGGTTATTAAAGGTTTTTCCTGTTCTTTCACATGTAAAACACAAATGTAGTCCCACTTCTCTTGAGCTTCCTTCTGCGAAACAACCTTCATATTTGGATTTTAGTTACTTCTTAAAATCTCACTAGTTCTTGAATCTACACAAAATGTTATACATTAAACTTTACCCTGAATTCTCAATTCATGGACCTGCCGAAATTAGCTAGACAAAATGGGACTAAAGTCTTCACCTAAAAGTATAGCTATGAACTTACAGCATGGAAATAAATTTTTAGATATATTTGCATAAATGCAACAGTTTCTGCTCTGCAACTAAACTGGCGTTCAAACACTATTTGTTAAATTTCGATAAAAAAAAATACAAACATTAGAATATAAAGACACTTATAAGCATAAATTTAATTGCTAATATTAACTCAATCATTTAATAGATGGTAAGTTGTTGGATAAAAAAATAGCTTTAATTTGCAGTCAGATTTCTAGAATATTTTACAATTATTAATCAGCCTGTCTTACATTCATGGAATGTATCGATTGAAGGCACAGAAGAATAATTATTGTAACAGCTTTGAAGTGCGTGCTTAAAACGAAGCAATTAGTCTTAAAACCACTTGTAACGTTTCTTCTCGAAATTGCTCTTTTGAATGTACTATTGCAAATTTTGCTTTTTCTATTTATTATGGAAAGTGGCAGAAGCAAATCCCAGATATGAGCATTTCAACATCTCCAAGCATTGAGGAATCTAGATCAAAAAAATTGTTTACACAAATATTGTGAAGGTAGGGATGTTGTCATAATGCTAATTGGATATCTCTAGATAAACATTTAGAACCGGGATTTAAATAATTCAATTTTTCAAAATTAATTATTATTTTGGAAATTATATTATTAAAACAGAGAATTCTTGCTTTTCTATTATTTTCTATTATTTCTATTATATTTGACGATATTGAATGATACTGATGTAGCAATTTTGGAATTCATATAAATTTAAGAAATTTAAAAAGTTCGTATATTTTATTTTTATTTATGTTAATGAAGTTCTGAATTAGGGAACTGCAATTCGTCTTTGCTTGATTTCGAAATATTTATAGTTGTTTTCATTATTGTGAATTCGATATTTTAAATTCTGAAAATTAAATATTATTTGCTTGAAATAATTTTCTATTTCTCTGATTTATTAGGTTTAGTTTCTGTAAAAAAAACACAAATTGAAAATTCGGTGCTATAACTAAAATTGCACGATCGACAACAAGAGAAAGATACTTTATATCAATATAAAAATAAAATTGATTATATCATTTAAATAAATTTTATTTTTTACATTTGATTTTTTAGAACAGGTTTCAATATATCTATACTTATATAAAGCTCAATGTGTGTGTGTGTTGGCGCTCTACAGGCAAGACTATTTTACCTACAGCTACCAAATTTGGTACATGTATACCTTAGAGGTCGAGAATGTGCACCTGGGGTCCCTTTTTTGAATTTTTAATTAGAATTTTAATTATTAATTAAAAACTAACTTTCCCGCCAAAAAATCTTCCATTTTCCCCACCACCAAATGAGTAAGGCTTCAGTTTTTTTCCCCCAACAGTAATGAGGCTAGGGTTAACATTTTTCGGCCGATTATTTCAAACGATTCTGTTTATTTTCTTAATGTTTTATGCATTTAAAATTAAACATTGCTAATTAATTGATCTTTTAGATTCATTCTGAAGTACTTTTGAATTAAAATAACACAGAATAAAGGAAATTAAAACTGTCTAATCTACATAGCGTTACCCTAACTGGCGTAGAAACATTCACGCATTTGCATTACCGTAACTGGCGTTGAAAATTCACGCATGGGCATTGTGTTCTGATTGTTGACAATATTATGAACGGATGATTCTTGATTTGAATTATTTTTAGGTTAGTTGCATGCTTTTGTAATTAAATTGTATTTGTGTTAGTTATATATTTTTTGTATATGCTTATAGTTTTAAGTACATCGTTTTTAAGTAGTTTTTTTAAGCCTGTTTTTGACCGATTATTTTAAACGATTCATTTTATTTTCTTATTGTTTGATGCATTTAAAATTAAACATTGTTAATTAATAGATCTGTTCATGATGAATCTGAGACAATTTTGTTGACAAATTCTTGAGATATTACATAAATTAAGAAAGATATTCATTAGTGCCCATAAAGTTTAAACGCTCAGTAACTCTGTTATCAGTAATCATATTATAAAAAAAATACTTTGTTTCAGTAAAAAATATTATTAAATTAATTGAAGATTAATTCTTTCCACTTTAATTTAAAGCATAAATTCTACGGGAGCTAACAGAAAATTAGAGATACATATTACGTTATGACTGAAGGCCTTTATAATATTATGAGTGAATTGTATGACAATCAAAATTTGAAGTTTTAAAATATTTTGATGAAGAAGCTATTAAAGTAGGAATTGCATAAAATATTTAATTATTAAAATTTTAACGAACATTAAGATTGGCAAACTGGCTGGTAGCCAAAGGCGGCTAGCTTTTAATAAATTGTTAATTCTGAGAGCTTTGGAAACAGACTTCACGCACACACACACGCGCCCGCATAAACACACGTTGAAACATATTTACAAAATATTGGTGAATATAATTTCACAAAGATCTTTAAATTTCGCTAGAAATAAATTTTTTTCTAAATAAAAACTTCTGAAAATACAGTTTTTTTAAAATAAATTTTTTTGATACTCCGCTTAGCCAATGGATGTCTAGAAAATCACTATAAATTATTTATTGTTTAGAGATACTCGATAGTAATAAATGTTTTATCTAAAAATTTTTGTTTCATTGAAAACCATATTTTAACGGTTTTCGTCTCTCCTGTGCCTTTTCCTTTTCATTCTATCTTACTAGACGATTCCTTTCCCATTACAGCTGTGCGATAACAGAAAATAGATATCTAAATTAGAAAAGGTGAGTCAGTGACACACCTAATATATTAATAGCATTTAGCGTTCTTCCTGTTGATTATGTCCATTATGTATTACAAAAAAATTCCTTGAATGACCTTGGACAAGAACAGAGTTTATTTATAATTCCAGAAAAGCCAAGATACTTTTTCATCTATGAAAAGAGCTAGAAAGGCAAACAATTATTATTGCCAACAAATTTCATGAAGAAATACAATATATTGCCATGCCATCTGAAAGACAGTCTACAGTAAATTACGATAAAGAAACACCTAAGAAAGAAATTTATAAACTCTTTCCAGAGATTAATATTTTTCAACAATGCAATACTTTAATTCTCAAAAATACCTGAAATTATTTGCTTTATTTCTCAAGATTTCAGCTCGAGGTACGCACATTGCGTAGTATTAATAGTGCGTAGCTCGTTTTACAAACTTCCGGATCTATTATTTTCTGCTACGGGAATAGCTTAATAAAGAAAGGCCAGAAACGTATTATTTTACTCATGTAAATAACGTTAAAGCATTATCAAATACTATCCGGTACTTTAAAAAATTTAAATGCGACTCTAAAAGCACCACATACTCTTCCGAAATTTATTTTAATTCCTTTGAACCGAGCTTTTCCATTTCAGTTTCCGAGAATGATAAAATAAATTTCTCTGTCTTATTCAACAATGCAATCAACATCAACCGAAAAACATTAACTCTTCTTTATAGGCTAATGGAATATTTCAGAATGACATGTCATAGCGTAAGTATTCTTATGAAGTTACCCTCGCATAATATTATCTGTAAATTTAATTTTTAATCAAATCTATTTATTTAATATGATATACTTTCTTTCTGATAGTCTATATCTAGTTTATATTTACCAAATAGGAATTAATTATGCAAGTTTAGTGAAAAAATAAACATGATAATCCCATTACAGTGTTCTTTCACTTAGCATGATTTTATCCGTCAAAATAAAAATACCTGAATTATTAATAAAACGATGAAAAAAAATCAATTCGTCGCATAATATCTAAGAAGAATACAATCTGCTTATATAAAATTAAGCTGTTAATCTCAGTTATTTGTTACTAAAATTTTATGTCATTATATAAACACTCGATGTTGAGAAGAAAATATCTATAGCACATTTTCCGAATATTTTTAATTTGATATTTAACTCATACATATGCTCATAAAAAAGTAATGAGTTTTTTCATCTGAATAACGTTTTTTGCAGTAGTTGCATTAGTAATGCCAAATTAATCCTAAATTAAGGAGCTCCATACTCAGATGAGAAGCATAGATATGCATTCCATGGAACTGCGTGTTTTTTTATTTTATTTTGTATTAATTTTAAGTCATTTTATGTGCCTTCATACCATTTGGTATTTCTGCACTGAAATGCACAATTGATTTTAGAATCAATAGGAGCGCAACAGTCTTTTATGACGTTACTATGAATTGAATTCATGACTATTCATTATTTTGACTTTCTTTTTTTCTTTTTCATTAATAATTTGTAAAATTGCCACAAGAAACACGAATCAGGTGAGTTCTACCAACATCTTATCCAGTTTAATAATAACCTTAATTAAAATACTTGACCCAAAATTTTTTCAAAACAAATTATTATTACAAAAAGTGCATATATTTCTCTGATTAAAAATATTTGATATGCATCAAAAGACAAGCACCAGAAATAATTTAAAAAAAATCTTTTCACGGTTTTAAAAATGGACTTTCGTGGAATTTTAAAATATCTAAGACTATTATTTTTTAAACTACGTGTTCGATGATAACAGTACCTTTTATATTTTGTATAAAATAATCCGTTGGAATGTTCTTCCATAAACTGCCGCAGTTTGGGATTATAATTCTCATGATAATCGGATATACGTTTCAGATCTCTTAGTTTTGACACTTTATCTTTGGAATTAGGTACAAATCGTTGGCATGAAAAAGTATTTGGTACGTACAATTAAGACTATACTTTATGTTAAATCTCTTATACCTTTCCTGATGTTAGTTCATCATTATTATTTTAGTTGCAGTGTTTGCATTTGCAAAAACAGATGTTCCCTTACGGAATTTATAATGAATTTTGAACTTTGATTCAAAGACCAAATATTTAATTTCTCTCGTCTACTTTATTTAATTTTTGAAATATTTTTATTCTATATTTTTGTCCACATTTAAATTTATTTTTTGATTAAAATAATTTCTATTTGTATAAATGAAAACAAACAATCAATGATGGCGTTTGAATGCTCATTATTTCAGCAAATAAGAAGCAGGAAATCATTTTTTAAGAATTAAAGAGAAATGAAGTGTGTAGAAGAGGATTCTTGAAGTAATATTTACAATCAACTAAAAATTTGATTTTTGACAATTCTTTATTCTTGATTTCTTTGATAAAAGGGTTTTTCTGTTTAAAAATAATTTTTATTAATGTCGGTAGGTGATAATTTTGTGAACAAACGCATGGAATGAGCATGAAGAGCTCCATATTTGGATCAATGTCATATTTACGATGGTTATAATTTAATCAAAATGTATTTTTATAACATAATACTATCTTAAAATATGTTAATGCTGCTGCCATTATCTATGCTGTCGTTTTACTACCTAATAAGTCATTTTTTTATGTAGAATGTTTTGTAAAGTACAATAAAATACAATTTAGCATCAAATGTAAAATATTATTTTTAAATACAATGTTAGCAAGAAATAAGTTACCCATTTCAGATGGTTCTAAAATGCGTTCTATTCCAAATAAGATTAAATTTGAACTACAGATTATTCAGATAATGTGCTTTTCATTTATTAATTAAAACAATTAGTATAAAAATTCACCAATAGATGGCACTGTAACAAAAATGGCATTTATTTGCACATATTGAAAATTTGAAACATAATTTGCGTTACAGCGCATGTCTATTACCATTTTTCTTTCGATAAAAAGAAGGCTGATTCTGCACGAACATTAATTTCTGCTCTGTTCGTCATGCCTACGTTGCAAGAAAAAGTACAACTGGTGAAATTGTTCAACCAGAACCAACAAACCTCCTTTGCAGCTCTAAAGGAAATTCGTCATGAGAAGCAGACACGAAGAGGTGTAATGTCTCCAGGTGCCCTACGCATGATGATACAGAAATTTGAAAGAACTGGGCAACTTGGCATTCTTTCAGGTAGAGGACGAAAAAAAAAAAAAAAATCCCGTCTTCCAGCGTCGAAAATGTTGAGACCGCGCTTGTTGAAGCCAGCAGTCAGTCGCCGCATAATAGTGTGAGTTTGCCTGTTGTTTAACGAGTTCTGGATATGCCGTATTCAACTGTACTGTGAACATGGAACATTCTTTAGAATGATGAGGCCCGTTTTTGCCTCAATGGGCAAATTAACAACCACAACTGTCGAATTTGGGCAGACTAAAACTCTCACGTTATCCAGGAACAACCTTTGCATCCTGAAAAAGCGACATTATGGTGTGGTTTTACAACTACCTTTATCATTTGACCGAATTTCTTTGAAGAGATAACTTCAAATAGAATCCAAACCTGTTCTGTAACAGGAAACGGTATCATGATATGCTGAGTGATTTTGTAATTGGTTTTGATTTGAGGGCATTTTCCATTGATCGTTGTGTAAAACGATTATTAATACAGCATTTCTCAAAAGCACGAGTTATCAGCCATCATTTCTTAGAAACATGGCCCTCCTTTTCTCGCCGGACATCACCCTTTACGACTTTTGGTTGTGGGGTTATTTGAAGGGCAATAGCTACCGTCAAAATTTATCAGACCAAATCTGAAAAACAACATTCGGCACTATATTCTTAATATTCCGTCAGACTCACTCCGGTCATCTAAAGAAAATATGGTTCTCCTATTAGAGCATATTGCTGAAAATGAAGGAGTACACATTGAGCAATTTTAATTTTACGTTATTTAACAATTATAAACCATATTAAATTGTTTTATGTGAATTACAACGCCATCTAAGGGAGAAATCTTTGTACAATTATTTTTTTATTTAATAAATGTAAAGCGCATCATCTCAATAATCTGTAGTTCAAATTTTATCTCATTTGGATCAATAGAACGCATTGTAGAGCCCTCTGAAGTGGGTAACTTATTTCTTACTTACCCTGTATTTGGCTTAAAAAGTCGTTATATATTTTGCCTAAAAAGTAGGGATATACGCTGATTTGTTAATGATCAAGTTATATTGTTAATGATCAAGAAACATTCGATGGAAATGTTATTCCTTTGAAAGTTAACAATTTCCTACAATTCCTACAATTTAACACATTCTTTGTTTAACTTCATAGCATGGTGAAGGACATGAGTACGCATTTTGGATATCTTCTCTTTGACCAATTGAGTCCAGGCTGTAACAAGTATCAATGCTTCTGTTGGAAAACAGTGTACTATATTTCAAATATCTGCATTAGTTTGTTGTTAATTTACCTTGTTGATACATGTAGGAACAAATGGAAGTTTGGGACATGCCGGCTGAAATGTCGTTCACATCTGGCCGTACTTCACAATTACGAGTTCTGTTTCCGAAAATGTCTCGTGTTGCTGGTGAGATGGAAAGTTGATGTAATTACATAAAATAGAAACGTCCCTTTAATTTTGTAAGCATATTTTCTTAGAAGGAATGGTGATATGTTTTTAAAAGAGAAGAAATTTCTGTAATTGATTTTCGTTCTAAACAATTAAAATTTAATTTATAATTTTTAAAAAAAATCAATCATAGCATTTGCTTAAAATTTTTTACCAATCATAAAGAATTGAGTATATAACTCAAGGCAAAAATAATGAATTTATTACTATTTAATGTTAATATTAATCTTTTAATTTTTAAAGAGTTGTATAAATCCTTTGAAAAATAAAAGATGATTTATGTAGTTAAAATAATTTCGAAGAAATTTTGCATTATTTTTAACATAGCGAAATAGGATAATCATAAAATAAATTTACGTTAGAATATATCTTTTATCTTATATGTTGGCATTAAAAGAGTTAAATTAAAATAATACTATTTAAAAAACTGTTTGTATCAGACTTATGAAATAATCCCATATTCCCCCCAAAAAATACAATAATATTTTTCTTATATATTTTCAGAATTCAATTATCATTTTATTGTTCGATTTTAATTTTAACCCAATACAACATTACCCATTTGGTGGTGAAATTAAAAAAAAATTATCTTCATAAAAAGAAATATGAAATATAATAACTAATATAAATTGCAAGAACATAAAAAATATTTTAAGTGTCATATATTTAACTGCGTACTAAAATGCATAAGCTCAGTTTTGTATATCATAAACTCATAAAAAAATGAATGGTTGAAAGCAGTATAATAAGAATATTAACCAAATAAATTAATTTTAATTATTAACCAAAAGAAAGCATTTAATATATTAAAGCTTCAACTATATTGCGTAAGAATTATTTAATATTAAGATAATTATTAGTATTTAATTATTTTAATTGCTGAATTTTTAATATTCTGAATATTAAAAATTCAGAATATGTATATGTGCAGCCTTCTGTTTTCCGTAGTGTAGAAAAAAATTAATTCCAAAATAAATGTTTCAGTAATTTTATCTGACTAGTACTGATTATTATCTGAAATAAATTGTTTTAACATAAAAGAAACAATTATAAATTAGTCATTGAGAACACTAACAAAAGCATAAATATAGGGTGATTAATTAAAAATATTATAATCTGTTGATTAATTAAAAATATCATAATCGCGTAATTAATTAAAAATATTATAATCGCTCGATTAATTAAAAATATCATAATCGCGTGATTAATTAAAATATCGTAATCGTGTAATTAATTAAAAATATTATAATATGGTGATTAATTAAAAATATTATAATGTGGTGATTAATTAAAAATATTATAATTTGGTGATTAATTAGAAATACTATAATCTGGTGATTAGTTAATATAATAAGCGGGTGATTAAATACAAATATGTTTATTAATGAAATAAGCTCCTACAACAACTTTATTGCTTTTTTAGAACCATTGCCATGACATCGAGATACTAGATCTTACAACTACTTTTATTTTATTGGTTACAATGCTATAACAACTTCACTCCGAAATCTAGTTTGTTATTCTGGTTGAGAGAACAATCCTTCACTATTATTCAGTAACCATGTGAACTATATCTTTGCTCGGATTTTTTTTTTTTTTTTTTTTTTACTTTCGTATTCCAAGATGGATAACGGATGATGGATATATCTTGCTCAGTTTCGCTTCAGAATTTTAAATGCCGATTTATTATTCGGAAATATGGGAATCGAAAATGTTAAAGATATAGAAATGAATGGATTTAGGATTTTTTCGTTCATATTCGGGACCCTTTTTTTGTCTTTTCTATCAAGAGATCGTACTGTCATCCTAAGAGATAGATCTAATTTTTTTTGCTTTTCTTTACAGTTGTGCAATCATTTCATATCTGAAAGAATTATATTTCTTTGAGTTTTATTTTTGAAATTTATTTACGCAAGAATGAACGTACAAAACATGTTTAACTTCTATTTCGTCATAAATAAAGACTATAACCATAAATAATTTGCAATGGAAACATTTTAGCCTTCATTTGATAACTCATTTACGCATATAATCTAACGTGAAATTTTTTGATGTCTCACGTAACTTTGCCATATAAGAAAATATGGAACAAAAACAGTTTTATGCCTATATTTTAGGGATTTAGGATTCACTGCCGAAAATTATCTTAATTAAATCTTGTAAACTAGTTCAGATATAGAAAACTTTATTGATTTTTATACTGATAGTACTTTTAGGTTTTAGTTTTTATTATAGAAGGTTATTTTATTAGATTTTAGGTTTTTTTTTATGTAATTCGGATCCATTTTATATATTTTTAATAATATAGACATTAATTTTTCAGAAACAAATCATTAGAGCTTTTAGTTTAAAATTTTGAATAAAACGTTTTATCGAAAAAAATAGGCTTCTCGGAAATAGTGTCTAATGTAAAAATTGCCTCCAAAAATATAGGTATATAATTAGGTTCGTATTATATGTACTATATAATTGAATTGTTCTTAAAAAAATTTAAAAAAATGAAAAATATTCATTGAAGAATTTTTCAGTATTCGATAACAAAATGACCACAGTGGTATGTGTTAATAGATAATGAAATGAAATTGATTGTAATTTTCATTTAAAATGAAACTGAGGCTTATGATCTAAGAGAAAGAAAAGAGAAAAAACGTATTTATTTGTTGGAAACTTTAATTTGAATGAAAGTGACATCATTTTCTGAACTTCCCGAGTCGTTTTTGATTTGATTTTTGAAAGCGTTTCGTCTCAGAAAAGTTTTATAAAAACATATTATCTACACACATTACCAAAACAATCGGGCATAATATCTATGCCGTAAGAAGTGTTAATGCGAATCTGTATCTGAAGTATGTATATGAAGTTAATGCGACTATGTATAAGAACTATTTTAAAAGCTTTATTATATTTCATTTATTAAAAACAGGTTTATTACATCTTTTACTCACCTTACCATATGAGGTCCAATTATTAAATATCAAACTTTTAACTATCCTTTAATGAGAAAATTATTGTAAACTATAAAAAGAGAGCTACTATTTAATTCAAAAACGAAATATTATATCAGCACTATCCTGAATAATTTAGTTAAATCTGATATAAGATAATATGAATGCTTTTGGTTTTGAATACAATAATCAGAAAAAAGTAACCTATTTTAATTGAGTTTTTAGAATAATTTATCAATTTTAATAAAATGTTTAGCATAATCGATCCGCCGGCGTCCTGGCATAGGGGTAGCGCGTCTTCCTCGTGATCTGGGCGTCCCGGTTTGGGCATGGTTGTTCTTTCGTTGTTCTATCTGTGAGATGTGTGAATGTGCCCTCCTGTAAAAAGGGGTTGTGCAAGCGAATGAGAGATGCGTGCGTAGCTAAGTCGTTCTCTTGGTCCTAGTTGGCGCTACTATAGAAGCAAGAGACGCACCCCCTCAGGCTTAAACTCGGCTGTCTTTGACGGCGGGGTTTGTCCGTGGCAAGTGCCATAATTACAAACAAACAATAATCGATCCTTTATATAAAAGATTAAATTTAATGGGCTCGTTTAGATTTAATAATGAGATTTGTTTTAGACCATTTATTGATGACTAGAACAACAACTCATGTATTTTTCTCTTAAAATGTTATATTATCTAAGAAATAGTAACAAAAAATTTCATTATGTTGTGTTTGTTTAATAGTAGCCACCTTTGACATTCAACTGGTTCGCTGGGAATTTTGGTTACATTTAAAATGGTTAAATTGTTCATGGCCATTATTCTACTAAAATGTATGATTTTAAAGATGTATTATTTTAATTATCTTACATATTTTCTGTTTCTTGTGTACATGAATCTTTCGATCAAAGTGAAGTTCCGCATCATAATAGTACTGTTTAGACGTAACTCTCCAGATACATTTCACTATTAGCTCAAAATATTCTACGATATCTCCTCGTTGTTATGCGATATTCTGAAAGTCGGTCAATATCATGGAGATGTTGGACATTTTGCACTCTCTTATAACTCATGTACTGCATTCCGGTTTCTACTTTATTATTCCTGATGTAAACTGCACTTGCTACTAAACAGAATCATTCTTCTTTCATATTCCATAATGGAAGAAAACCACGCGATTAAATATTTGATAAAAGAATGGAATTAGTTTGATTTTAATAATAATAATATATATTTTATAAAGTTAGAAAATAAAATATTTTTTTTAATAATAATAAATTATTTTAAAAAAAATGCCAAGATTCATAAAAAAAATTACGGGAACAATTAAATTGGTAGTATTAAAAAGATAAATTTTAGAATTTTCAGACAATGTAAAATTTATTTTTTTGTGCAATCATATTTACAGAAACTATCGTGGAAAGGCACCAACATCAGATTTAAATTTTAATTAATTTAAATTCTAATTATCATTTCAAAAACATCATTCCTAACTGCACATTTCCTCCTTCGTAGGCATATATGCGTCAAATCTGGTAGCTACAGACTTAGCGGTCTGGCCTGCAGACCGTCAACATTTTGAACCCACACATTCTCCTATATTTTTAGTAGAGGCATTTTTGTATTTTAAGAAATTACTGAATGGTAATTCTACGTAAGAGCAAAACTATCTTTCGTAAAATGAATATATATATTTCCATAACATTAAAATTGATAGGAAGAGAAAAAATACCTCATATTCGAATCGTGAATTCTTGATTTCCTTAACAAATTTTTTTTCATTTGCAAGAAATAAGGTAAAGATAAGGAAATAGACAAAAGTAGATTTTAGCTGAAATTTTGCTATTGAATAAGAAAATGAAATTTTTTTAAGTGCTTCATTTTTTAACACATAATAATTTAGAAATAAGAAAATGCATAGGTAAGAAATCTTCTATATCAAATATACTGTTTCATTATGTTTAAAACATTTTTAAAAAATGATAGAAAATTATAGAACTTATAGTCACTAAATTTGGGAAAAAGTTAGATATGAGAATAGTCACTGAATTTCGGTTAAATGCAGGATATTTTTGCTTGACATATTTTCAAATTTTATATATGTTGAATCTATACAATTGTAGATGATTTCATTTCTAATATTCACTATCCAATGAGTGTGTTCGGTACATGAATTGTTTGAAAATGATTAGTAAATTTTCAAAGCCACTGTTATCTAATTGGTAGTTGCTTTTAAAATTTACTAGAATAAGACGGTATTAGTTAATTTACGTTTATACTGTAAATATTCTAAGTTGTTAGGTATTATATAAATAATTGCATATTGATATTTATGTAATATAATTAGCAAAACATGAGTCAGTTGCTTTAGTTTAGTTTAGTTATATTAACGTCCCGTTTTAAGCAACATTACAGCTATTTTAGGACGGACCTCGTAATTTTGAACCGCAGTCAGATGACGAAGACGACACCTGAATTGGCACCCTCCTCTCCACACCACACTAGCAGGAGGACGTTTGGTCATTACGGATTTAACGTGCAACAGATCCCCCTTACACGACGGTTCTTCGATGGAATCGAGTCTCGAACCTGAAACCCTCCGGTTCCGAAGCCGAGACCTTACCACCAGGCTACCGCGTCCCTCATGAGTTAGTTGCGTATACTAAACAATGAGTTGCCAGGCTCTTCCTCTCCAAGAACAAAGATGTGAATATACATATTTGTTACAAAGTTCTCGATTCCTTTAGCTCCATAATGATATTGCTGAAACTGGTTGATAAAATCATCATTATTAGTGGGATTTATCTCTTTATTAATCTCCCGTGCATGTGACGATTGTGTAGGATGCTTAACATGGGGTCTATTTAAGTAGTTCACGATATTCTTGTTGCTATTTGGGACAATCTTGCCATTCAAGATTATATTAAATTCTAGTTCTTGAGCAAAGTTTTCTATATACCATTATAAAATTCGTAGCAAGGGAGTGTGTTAGAATGTTGCATGAGTTAATTAATCTAAATGAAGATATTTTAATTTATTCAACTCTGCTAGAGACAAAGGAGGTCAGGACTTCTAATTAAAGAACCTGAACCTAAACTAACTCTGCAATAAGCAAGTGATGTTAGAACTTCTGAAAAGAACCTGGGCCTTAACTCTACAATACACAAGTGAGGTCGGGACTTTTGAAAAGAATCTGAACCTTAATTATCTCTACAATACACAATTCAGGTCAGGGCTTCTAGAAAATGACTTGAACTTAAACTAATTCTATAATTTGACAAGTGAGGTGAGGACATTTGAAAAAGAACCTGAAACTAAACTAACTCTACAATTTGGAAAGTGAGTTCAGGATTTCAGAAAAAGAACTAGAGTGGGAAACATATCTAATACTTTCAGGTTGCTCTTTTTTTCAGATGCAAATTATAATGCGAATGGTCAAAAACTATATAAATGCTTCTTTGCTTTTAAACATCTTTGTAAAGTATAAATAACGTCATATTCAAATAAAAATTTAATTTGAAACGGAACTTTGCCTAAATAATGATGATAGAAATATTACTTAAGTTAAAAATTGAAAGATTATTAAGATAAGACGAATAAATATATCACCATAAGGGACAACCTTTTTAAAAGAATTTCTCTCTATTCCTATTAGCTTTTAGCTTTTAGAAGTGAAGAATTGATCATTGTTGATCATTGTAATTGTAGATATCGTGATATAAGTTTGAGTGTTGTCTCTGAGAATTTAGGCCAGTGTTGTGTGGGTTCTAGACTCGATTACATAGAAAATTCATCGAAGATGCGATCCAGTAAGGAACATATCAAATGTATTGATATGTTCCTTACTGGATCACTGCTTTTCGCTAGTGTAACGCAGAGGTTCAGAGGTGAAATGGCAGTTCAGGGATCATGCTCAGTATCTGACCACACTTAAAAATTAGGAAATCCATTTCATAATATTCTTCGCTTTATTCAAATTTTGAGTTGTCAATATAACTGAACTAAACTACTCACCTGCTTGTATTGCTTAACCATATTACACAGTAATTTCAAGCAACTTACTTTCGGTTTAACGACATATTTCTTCTAGTCAAACAATCATACAAAAACAATTAACGGCTGAACGTGGTTTTATTTTAAAATCGATATTTGCATGAAATAGATTTTCTACTTTCTCGAAATAGCCATCTTTTTATTTTAATTAATAAATCGGAACTTTTCAAAGAAAACCAATTTTTAAAGTAAACTATTTTAAAGAAAACAGAAGCTAGCATTTTATTTTATACTTTTCTTCAAGAAAGTAGAATTTCTTCTGATACTTTTAGACTAATTTGTTTAGACTAGGCTCGAAATAATAACAGATCTAATCTAAAATGGATCCTTAAATTTTCAGCCACCATCAGATAACGAGGAAGCGAGCTTTACAAATATCTGCATATGTACGTTTGAACAGCAATGAAAAATTTAGGATGCACCAGTTCTATAAAGGAGGGAATCAGGGAATTAATTCAAATCTGCAGTCGGATTATTCCAGAGCCCAGACTCAACCATCAGATCGTTATAGCTCGTTTTAGACTAGGAGATATATTGTATTGCATGCTTCTGTAATAAAGCGTATAATAATTCCTCATAATCATATACAATACACACAAGAAGTAGCGTAGAAGGACTCCAAGTTTACAACGAAATTTCCGTTACAATCATCATGTTGCCATACCAGTAATACAAAAGTTATAGTTTGATTTATATGACGTCTTTCTCGGGCGCGACATATTGATTCTTAACATTGCTCCATTCTTACATTTAATTAGCAATTTTATAGTGTTTCGGACATGAATTCAATTCTTTAAAAGCCACAATGACATCGTGATTCAGTCTAGACTTTGACACCTGAAGGCGCCAGGTTTGAATTGCAATTTCACAAGGATCCTTAGTGCATAAAGGAATGGTACACACTAATTTTCTCACAGTTATGTTTTCTCTTAGTTGCCATGGCATAAAGGACTGGAGAGGAGAAGCTAGCCTATGTATCGGCTCGCCCTTTTGTCACTTTTATATAATGACTGTTAATATAACTCAGTAGAGCATCCTTTTGAGTTCTTATGAAATGTATATTTTTAACTTCTTTTAAATAAAATAAAATTATTTGTGTAGTGGGACTGTTAATTTTTTATATCAAATATAATTTTTAGTGGTTAAGGGTTGATATTTTTTATATCTATTTTTATAAGCAATAATTAAATAGATAGATTTAGCAGGAAATTTATACAGGAAATAATAAGGATGTAAAAATTTAATTAATATTCTGACGAATTAATGAAATGTTAAAGTAAGTGTTATGGGGTATTAATTGCATAGTAACAAAAGTAAAATATTCTGTCTACATAATATAGGAAGCCATTTTGGTGCAGTATCGTTTAGTTTTCTTTAGTTGAAAGCTAATATTCTACAATATGTTTGCATTTATAAGATTTCACGACTGAATATTCCTTCCTTTGAGTATTATATATCTTAGATATCTAAAGAGCTTTCTAGGTCATATCAAAGTCAAGGCAATTTATCTAGTCCCGATCGAAACCTGACAATATTAGATGGGTTAAGAAAGTGGAAATATAGTTTAAAAGAAAATGGGAAAATTTTTGTAAATGAATGACTGTACAATTTCTGCCCATCCAATACTTTCTGAGCATTATTTTCAGAGTTTATTTTAGTTATATTAACGTCTCTTTTCGGAGCAATGCGAGGATAATTTTGGGATGGAATACATGATTTTTAAATGTTCTCAACACCGTAGAATGACATTTGAGCCATAAAGTATAAAAAATTATTATCATTTTGTATGAAAGTACTTTTTATTGCATTTATTTTGTATTTTTGTTTTTTATTCATTTTTTGCACAGAAAAATTATATTTTATTTAATAATAATGTGTTTATTTCCATTCGTAAAAATCTATTATTAAATATAGTTTTTTTCATTTCTTGCTCGTATTCATGTATTTATACCATGGCAGCTGATTTGGTGTGATATCTTTTGCCTTATCTTTAAGTGTTTGCTTTGTCACATGTACTCCAAAATTTGTTGGCCAATACTAATGCATAAGGGAGTTTTTGATGAAGGTTTCATGGCAGTTAATTAAGTATTTAATATTTTATTAATAACAGTTAATAATAATTAAACTGGAATAGGATTTAAATAAAACAACTGCAGTATAAATACCAAGCAGTTTTAAATTATATTTACAATCAAATTTTATTAATTAAATTTTGTGAAAAGATATAGTGTTAATTACACACATTTATCTATAACGCTGTAATATATATATATATATATATTTAAATAATATATATTTAGGTTTTTAAACGGAATGCATGGATTGCATTATTTAAAATTCATTTTGTTATTTGATACAACTAAAAAAAATATGAATTTAATTTAATCATTCTTCTGCAAATTACTATGAGTGCAAATTTAAAAATATATATATGCAACGAAAAAAAAACGAAAAATAAAACTAAAGAATTGCTTTGGCAACAGTTTAAGATAGTTAAAGGTGCCATTATTACATCTCAAGTGGTAGAGGAACCGTACAAATGTGAACTGAACTGTGAACTCACTTGCAAATTGTGAACTGAACTGTGAACTCACTTGCAAATTTTGAACTGAATTTAAGTGAGATTTTGCTAGCCAGTAAAATTAACTTTATTGATTTATTGAATCACTTATGCATGAATAGACTGAAAAAGTAGTTTTAAACTTAAAAATGTTATATCAACTGAATCCACCTTTCTTAATAAATTTGCAACTGATCAATTTATTAACTACATTACTGTTCGTGATAGTGATATTTATAAAAAAATTGAGAGATTTATTTTAAATTCAGTGGTATATTGGCTGTAACATTATAATACATTATACTAATTATAATTCCGATAAAACGAATGAAAGATAAGCAACCATAATTTGACTTTACTTGATATATTAAATAATATAATTTTTATTTTAGATATCATTACCACGAAATTCACAGAAAAATTGATGAAAAGAAATTTAAACCCATAAAAATATGATCTTAGCCTTCAAAAATGGAAAAGAAGCACGCAGTTAAGCATTTGTACAAATAATGAAAATATTTTGAATTTTATTGCAAATATTGATGAACAATATAAATTTAAATTACGGAAAAAGAGAGGTGACAACTGAATTAGTATTGATATAGGAATATTTTTTCCGGTTTTTAAGATGGAATAAAAACGACTCTAAGTAATATAGGAAAAATTCAAAAATTTGTCTAATTTTTAATGAATAAAAATTGTAATAAATATTTCCAAAAAAATTGCTCTAAGGAGCACGTTCCTCTCTTCTAAAGTGTAATTGTGTTAAAAATGATAGATCAAAATAAAATAGTCTTCCTTAGAGCAGCAACACACAAATAGATATACATTCTAGCTTTAATTATTAATTGGGATTATATCTATTTATTAATAATAGAGTAAAAGAAATGGACAGTTATCTTTCATATTGACTGATTTTAAAATTAAAGTTTATCTTTAGTACATATCTTCAGGGGAAGGGCACAAAAAAAGGTATGCAAATTTACGACATGGTGTCATGTTCTCGCCGCACTGGTGATTACAGAAATGGTGTGAGGTCGGGTACTACCCTCTACCTTTGACGGGTCGAACCTCCTACAGGAGGAATTGTACTGTGACTGGATATGCCCCTTAGGATTTAACCATTTTTTCTGCCATGTTGTCGCGGAATTACAATCATTCAGATTTATCCAATTGCTTTTGGGATGCTTCGTGTGTTTTTATAATTATTCTTTCTTATATAAAATCTTTATAAAAAAGAAATTATGTAAAAAAAATGAAATTAGGTTATTAAATTAAGAAATTAAAATTTAACGCTGAACTGAATGCAGGATAAGGTTTTTTATCTACGCAATAAAACTTACTTGCGCTTTTATGCTTTATAAAGATTTTATCAGTTCCCATTCAAGATTTTATTTTATAATCAAACCTTTTCCACTCAAATTATCATTTGAAAGTAAAAAATATAATTAAAAAAATTAAGACATTTTAGATATTATTTTTTATTTATTATAAATTCATCATTTTCTTCACTAATTAAAATTATTCCACCAGTATGTATTTACATCTATCTTTTTCCAAAAAAAAATCAATCCATATCAATTTAAGAATGGAAATGCATAGTAAAACACACTAAAGATTAAATTAAAAATGGAATACTTTAAAAAACACAAATATCTGGTGATACTACAGGGAATCTCAGATCCTGAGATACTTAAAAATGGATAGCAAAGCTTTAAAGATTAGCACCAGCTAAGAAAAACGCTTTATAAAATCAGAATAAGCAAAACGTTTTTATAACTGCAGATGATTGGCAGATTTTTAGAATAGCAATTGTTGAAATGGAAAAATTTTATGTAGGTAGAATGTAACAGTTTGAAATTATAAGAAGTACTTAAATTTTAATTATATTGTAATTTTTACATTTTGCATATATTTTATTGTTTAGATTGCATCTGCATTTTTAAACAAGTTTCATTTTGTTAATATATCGAACATTTTTTTAATACAAAACAATCTTACTTTTTATAATAGCGTTTCTTTATGGGTACACATTTTATTTAAAGAAAGTAGGTTCAATGAATAATTACTGTTTTCTTCTTCTTTTCTTATAGAGGAACTATATAGATTACTTTTGACTGAGTAAATAATTTATCAACATAATTATATTTGGTACACATAATGAATCTTTAAAAGAAATATTTACTTTTTGAAAGCTTCTTAAAAGAAAAAAAGGATTTCACACACACACACACAAAAAAAAGAGAAAAAAAATGTAATGGTTTTAAATAATTTAATGGGCAATCACATATTTTCATGGTCTTTCACTTTATTTTATATAAATACTTTTTAATAAATCTCAAGAAGTCTTTTTGACGATTAATATACTCTAATTATGATTCCAATGAATGTCCATGATTATAAACATTCAATTGATAGTTTGTTGTAAAGATTTATTCACAAAAACAGAAGCATCGCTTCTGCGGATATGACAGAGATTCTTCTTTTTTCGTTGAGTCAAATAACTTCTATTTTTAAGCTTTCAGCATGGGGGTATTTCAAGTAACCTACGTCAGGGCTAATCATCTTCATTGCTAAATTAAATAATGCCGGATGAAATTGGACGTGAAATAGCTGCGTCTGAGGTTGTTGTGTTTGTTGAATCTTCTGAGCTCGGTAGAACAAGCTTATCATTTACAATTCATTTAATAAAAGTGATTTTTATATATATTTTTAATATTTCAAAAATTAGAAATACGTATTTTGATTATTATTTACTTTATAATTATTAATTTATAATTTTTTAAATAAAAATTAAGAAATTTTGAATTCATTTCTCAAATACATCGTTAGATGACACCATGGTTATGGATTGGAATTTCACTTAATTAATCAACATAAGGCTAACCAAATTATTGAAATATCCTGATCCATCCATTCAAACGGGAATAAAGCCTTTAGTTATTAAAAACGTGGATACAGGTCTGGTAATGTAACGCAATTGATGACATATTAATATTTAAAATTTTAGAACAGGAGAAGGAAGTGAAAAATTTATAAAAAAATTCGTTTTTTTTATAAATTTCGAAAAATTTGATGACTGAAAAAAGTGTTGCATGAAAATATTTTACTTCTAAGATGGACATAAATCAATAAATAATTTTTGAAATATAGAAATCAAATTGTTTAAAAATATTTTTTTACAAATGTTCCTAAATTTTGAAAAATAACTGTTTTATCATAAATATGGAAGTCAATGCATTTATGGAAATAAGAAAACTAGGTTCGGACTTTTATTTTTTTATGGTAACATTATGGACTAAGTTTTTGTATAAAATTTTACAGATTTAAATTGCTCTTCAAATTTTGGATAAGAGAACAATTGTCTTATCAGAATTAATTAAAACTAATAAATAAAAGAACAATAAAAACGTGTTAAAAAGATTTTTGATCCTTTTTATTAATTTACATTTTACCCTTTAGTATATTTCGTAATTTGCTATTATAAATAGTTTATAATTTATAATAGCAAATATTTATTGTTTCAAAAGGGCAATAGGGCAACGTTTTTCATGAGACACCGAAAAAGATTCTATTAACTTACAATTAATCTCTAAATATAGTAAAATAGTGTTTCGTCATCCAGAATACACAACTTTATGCTAATTCGAAACAATAAGACCATTAATAAACGAGTGAAAAATCGATTGCAAAATTCTAGTTATATTAGATATGAAATATATTGAGTTAATTGTAAGCGAATGAAAAAAGTAAAATAGAAAATGTATGTATAAAAGTATTTTAAAAAATTATATTTTTAAAACTCTTACTTTCGAATACCTCAGGTGACTTTCATATCCAAAATGACTGGAATAAAGACAAAAAACTATATCTTGTGGGCTTAGGTCATTTCACAGGTAAGATATATTGTCGCAAGAGGAAAGTCTGCATATAGTCAGTGTGGCACAGAAATACGCGCTTAGAAAGCACAAGGTCGTGGGTTCGAAACCCAGCCAAGTAGTATTCATTTAATTGTTGAACTTTAATTTGAATTCCTTATTATTCATTTGTTAATGAATTCTATAATCTTCTAGTTTATTCTGCAAAGGTATAAATTCTAAGTTTCATAAGCAGTGGAATCAGTTCTTCGCCTGCATGTTACGAGTTGCTTAAAGCTACGAAACTTGATGTAGTGTTACTTTCTGACCTGTTATTCTTTGCATCTTCGTGACAGTATGATGTCTTTGATGCACAGAATATAAATGTTCCATTTCATAATTAATAAATAATCAATAGGATAAAATAAAGAATTTAGAATAAATAAATAAAACTGTGACAATAATAAATAGTTTTATTACTATGACATTTTAATTCATTAATCATAAAATG
>JAPMOR010103277.1:22497-42655 GCA_026543865.1 Argiope aurantia
ATGACATTTTAATTCATTAATCATAAAATGGAAAGAAACTAAAACAACTTTATTTATATAGCTATATTAATTATCTTCTCTTTAAAGAAATACTCTTTAAAGTATATATATTCTTTAAAAATTCTCTTTAAAGAATTTTTCGAGTAATCCATGAATAAGCTAAGGGAAGAAAAATGATACTTGCTCGCTTCCGTCTCAAAACTTCTGCATCGCACTACGAGAGAGCCTTTGCTTTCTAAATTAGTTTCATTCTATACGATTCTCAATTTCAAGGCAAACTATGGCAAAATCTGATTCCAAACACTTAACTGGCATGTTATCTCGGCTTTTCACACCGATTCCACCCAGTCTTCTATTTACAGGACATTTACATTTTACTTTCATAGGGAACCAAAATCATTCTATTGTTTCTTGTTTTGTATTGTCTAAAAATTTCACGTTTTTCCAAATCCAAAAATAATTTTTATTTAGATTTCAGCCAGATTTTGAAATGAAAGTGATATTTTATTCATTTTATGTTTTCCCAAAATCCTACATAATTTTCAATTAAATTTTAGTCAGACTTTGAAATTAAAGTGTCAATTTATTCATTTTTTTATTTTGATTTTTTTTAAATTTGATTGAATTAAAATTAGGAAGTAGTATTTATTTTTTACAAATCTTATTATATATTTATTATCTTTTTAATTCTTTCATTATTAAGACTATTCAAGTTTAGACTCTTCAGAATACTAGAATGTATTCCTTCAAATATAAAAAAAATCTCCTACCTCTCCCAAAAACCACACTGATAACTTGTGTTTTTAATAGATTGATATACAAAAGACGACCCACTTAACTGATGGCAATGAAGAAAATGTATGCTGAAAGAGACTTTTAAGAGTTTTCAGAAAACATCTTTGTCCCCAAATGCACATAGACGAGTGTCTATAACGAACAAAGCACACTCCTTAGATATTCAATGAATCACTCTTAAAGAGAGGGGATTAAATTTCTCAATAATATCCAGGCAATTTAATAATATATGCTTTAGTTTCGTTGAAGGGTATTTGGATCTTTTAGTATTGAAGAGAATTAATATTTATCTTAAATAAAGTTTTCTAAAATAGCTTTTTGTTGATTTTTCGAAAAATGTTCTTAAAAAGATAATAAAATCTGATAAAATAAAAACACACTTTTCTCTTTATATTTAATTTCACTTTTCTGTCGTATTGATTTTGGATGCTTCAATGTAATTTAAAAGCAATTTATGGAAACATATGCTTTAAATAATGCTAATTAATTAATATATTTGGAGATCAATAATTAAATAATAAAGATGTCCATTTACACATTTTACAAAATGAGAATTAAAATTTAATCATATTCAATTATTATTTTCGAAATACGATAAAAAAGGATCGATATAGTTCGAGCCGAGCATTATAAATTGCTTAGAGTTTTAAAATTCAATGCTCTCAACATTTAATCATCATGCTTAAATAGTTAATTTGAAAATGTTTTATCTTTATTTCGTGAACTTTTTGTGATTCAGCTTGCATTCATAACCTTTTCCGAACGCTTCCTACGTTTAATTTATTATGTCTTAGAGAATATCTCGTTTCGCCTACGCGTTCTAAATCTTTACCTTCTCTTTCAATAAGAGATCTCAGTCTCCTCTTAATTTCACAACTAGAAAGTATTGTTGCGAATATTCTTTTAACGTAAAAAATCTTGCAACAAATGTCCTAGAGGGTTAAAGGAGATCACACTCTTTAGCGGATAAAAAAGTCAATTAAGAAGCAAATGTCAAATGATAGTATTTGAAACTGATCTTTATTACAGTAAATTTAAAAAGTAATTTCCTGACTTCGAAGAAAAATCTGCTTAAGTGTTTATTGAAAAGTTTCAAAAAATAAATAGGGCGAGTTTTACGCGCTTTATTAAAATTTCAATCAATATAAGTAAGAAATATATAGTTTCAATTCTTAATTACTTTACTAATTGAGAGATCTCTGTAAGGCGTATAAATTGCAGGTATGAGTAAAGGTAATAATAGTTATTAATAATCAAAATATAGTTAATTCAATCCTTTTTTATTTAATTTTTATTATTTCAACCTTTCCAAACATATCTAATATTTCGCAAAAAGATTATATTAGCCGATGAAATACGCAAAAGCCATGCAATATAGAATATGCATGATAAACATGCAAAAAAAAACATAAATTGGGCAAAAGTATACACAGGATAATTATAAAATTCAAATAGCAACGAAATTACATATTTAAACATTTTATAAATATATCATGAAATAAAAAAAATATAAGCATATAATTTTTATTCCAGTATGTCCACTCTAATGGTTGCTAAGTAGTTGAAAAATTATATATTGTTTGAATGAATAAATGTATTTCTAAAAATTAAGAAATTCAATTTTTTATACGATCTTTGGTCCTATCTATCACATTTAATAAAACATTATTTGTACTCTCAAACTTGCCATACAAAATTCTCATCATTTTGTGACTAATGTTGGAATAGATGTTGAAAAAGGATATGGAAATGAATGCTTGAAAAAGAATGTTTATTCTAGTCAAATGTGTACATGGAGCTGCCAATTTCACCTATACGATACAACCAAATATAAGTCGTATTCAACAGTATTTGAAAGAACTTTTTCAATATTTTTCAAAATGTAATTACAGGCCGCAGACAAAAATATGGAAACCGTTCTTGAAACACATGCTTGTAAAGAAATGTTTATTCTAGTCAAATATGTAAGTAGAGCTACTGATTTCCTCCATATAAGCAAGCTATACAATAAAGGAACACGTTGTAGGTCAAGTCAGTTGTTGTAGAGGCATTGTTATGTGAAGTTGCAATTGTGTCGTTACAGAATTAGCAGACTTCGAACATGTGTAAATTGTCAGAGCTTTTCTAATAGAGGCTTGCGTAAGAAAGGTATCCAAAATGTTTTATGTTTTAAAAAGTAAGGTATCGAAGATTTATTTCGTGTACTAGAAATGCAGAAAAAACAACACCCACAAAATCATATTGCTGACAAAAGTGTTGAATGATTGTGACAGACGATCATTAAGGAAAATTATGGCTAAAAATAAGTACTGTTGAAATGAATGCCGCGAACACAAAACCTTAAGAAAACTTAAGAAATCAGAAGGAAGCTCCAGAAGTAGAATATTTGTGACCGAATTTTAATTCAAAAACCATTCATCAAAGTTGCTAATTCTTATAATTGGAGAAAGTGTTATTTAAGTTGTAAAACCTGGACTATAGAGAAATAAATGGAAGCCAGTAATTTAGTGGGATGAGATTTCTTCCAGACTGTTTTGTAAAATATTTCATAAGTTTTGCTTTTTTCTTAATATTTTTAAATGGAATTTCTAAATTTTTTTATCTTAAATTTTGAACGATTTTGACGCATATATTCAGGCAATCATTTATGTTTTTCTTCAGTTGTGTTCTTAAATTTTTGAAGATTATTCAATTTCTAACATATGCATTTCGCAGAATAGCTGAATGTAGTTCTTGCAGTACTAAAATCCAGTAAGTCAATTAGTTAACTATAGAATAATTACCTCCGGAAATATTTAACATATTCTATAAAACTTATAAAAGCATGTGTAAATTGAGTTCTCCCCCAGAATTTTGAATCGTAAAATTTTTATTTGTGAAATAAAAGTGACAAGTTGACTGCCAGTTAACCAGTTTTAAAAAATTCGGTTGTTGAAATAAATTGTTTTTTTCGCATTCATAGCTTTCTTGTAATATATCTAGATGGATACATTTTTATTTTGTTACTATCAATATTATTTTGTTATTTTAAAAAGAGAATGCAAAAATGTTGATGAAAGTGATTTAGACCTCGAGGTAAGATGAAAGTCCTGATAAAAGTTTAATTAATTTTTATTATTAGAAATTTAAGACAGTATATTAATAAGTTAATTACCATTAATTATTTTTTCTTGAATAATATGTAATGAAAAGCTTGTTGCAGTTAAAATTGCGGCTTATAATAAATTAACATAATTCTATAAGTGCTGTTTTTGCTATAATAAATTAAACACAAAATTCTCTTTCTTTATGCTTAAACATACCTCTTTCTATAAAATTTTTTATCATAATTTTCTCATGATGGGTCAAAATAAATCTCCCAATATATAGGAACTGCATTGTACTTTCTGCGGAAATTTCAGCTGATATTGTGAATGTCTTTATGGCTATTTTACAGGATTCAAATTTCAGCTTCTTGGTAACAAATCATTTTTTGTTGCATCCCAAGAGTTTGCAATTAGATAACGTATTGTTACGGAATTTTCTCTGCAGTGTTCTTTTGACAGTGGATGTAAGGTGAGAACACAGCGACGTTTATTTACACGAAGAGACAAACACAAACAAGATGAATACACTGACGACAAATATTTACAGCCGAGACGAACACAGGACAACACATAGTAGCAAACAGTAGCCCGCAAGTAGTAATCGCCCACAGCATACGAAGCGGCCAGACACAATCCAGCATGAGAGGGGATCCTCGGAGCTTCGCTCTACGGTCTCTCCAACGACTGAACTTCTCACTGTCTCTTCTTGCTTTAGCTGCCGACTCACTACTTCTCACAATCGGCTACTACACAAAAGATACGACGCTGCTTCCACAGTAGGCTACAGAATTCGGCACACAGCAGTTCAGTACTCGCTCCACGCAACGTTGGCACGCCGCTGTTTCTTCGTTATCCTCTTCAAGACTTGTTACTTGTCGGCGATTCCGACTACAATTTACGACGACAACTCTCGACGACACACACAGCTTGAAAGTGCCGGCCTTTTATAGTTCCGAGAAGGCGGGGCTAGAAGCTTCTCGATCAATCAGGCGTATCTCGGTTCCTAATGGACGAATCGACAAAATTCTCGAGTTCAAAAGTTTCGAGCATTATCCGTTTTGTCGCTAAAGTCGCCAAATTCGTCACCAAGTCGCCAAATGGTCGCAAAGTTTGTCTCCAAGCTCTGGGTTCACTGACTCGGCATCCGACAGCATCCAATACAGATGACTGTAAAATGGTCTTTCTTCTGATGACACTTTTCGTGCTAGGAAGCAAAATTACAAGTTTACAATAGTATCTTCAAAATGTAAAGTTGCTAAAAATATTTTTTTTGGTCTATCCCACTTAGGAATTGCATGTATGGATCAAGAAAATTACGAATTAGAAAAAAAAACTGCATATAAACGTCGAATAAAATGCATTAAAAAGCATTTGAGACAAGATGATGAGGTCGTCAGCTTTCCTCGGTCGTTTTGTCTGGATTGAAAACACTAATTTTTATTGGTAGGATTAGCAAAAATATATAAATAAATTATGAATGTGGAAATAGTATTGCCTATTACAGTCATATAGCAAAGAATATGCAAATATCTTCTTTCTCAGTCAACGAGGTCTTACCTTGAAGATTTTGAAATTATAAAACTTCAGACAAAGTACTTGAACATCATTTAAGAAACAAAGAAATGTCATCATTATATTCACAGTGTAATTTTATTTTTGTGTCTGACAATGTGGAGGTTTAGAAATATCCAAAAGATGCTGAGATTTTATTAATGTGGCGATGAATTAAGTCATTCATTAACTTGCCCCAATTTCTCGAATTTGCATAATATAAATCAGCTATGTTTTGAAAGCTTTCGTCTTTTATGCTGAGCTAAGACTAAACGTATGCTTGACCGAACATTGCGATGCAGAAACTTAATTATGCCTTATTATTTAAAATATTCTTTTCTAGCTTTATATAAGAAGAAAATAGTTCATTTACTGATTAATTTAATTCACATGAAAAATCCTCTTCTTTAAGTTACACGTAGTTAGATGTAGAGATATTTTTGTTTTGTTTAACTCAACGCATTGTTAACGCCAGGAATAATTGTGGTTCGTATAAAGCTAAAATTTCTAACTTTTCTACCTTGCCCAAATATTTCCTGAATAAATAAATGTATCATCTAGAAAATAAAATCTGTGAGTAAACTACGCCACTGACGACTGTAATTACATGAATGAGCATGCACTCAAGATGCAAGTTGAAGGAATCACTGTAACGGAAGAAAGTAATACATATGCTTCTTAATGGAATGGAATGATACTTAATATAATCGATTCGCCAGGCACGTCATTATGAGCCACTATCACACAATAATTATTTATAGATTTTATATTCTTTCCTATCCTTACAGACCTGGCCTCATCCTATAAAATTTCCATATATTTCCACAACTTTTAAACTTTTCCATCTTACAAAAGACTTCATGATGACGGTGGCTTAAAACAAGTCGTTACCAATTTATAAATGTCGTAGATGTGCTCATTCTACAACACAGAGATACAAAATATGTGTCTTTATTAAAAAAAGTGCTTTACCTATTTTTCAATTAGTCCGAGACATATGCTCCAATAAAAATCATGTTTTTTCTATTGCATTTTTCTTTTAACTGGCTTACGGAATTTGCTTTCCAATTACTCTAAATATATTGTTACAAACCTGCAATTCGGCTTCCCAGCATAGTTTGTTCCATCAACAGAAAGAAAGTTTTACAGTCATCTGAATGGGACGGAGACCAGGTGGCACGTTGGGAGTCCCAGAGCTTGGCGACCATTTGACGACTTTGGCGCCAAAATAGATAATACCCGAAACTTCGAGAATTTTTCCGATTCGTCCAGTAGGAACCGAGATACGCCTAGAACGTTCCTGATTGTTTGAGATGCTTCTAGCCCCGCCTCCTGAGACCTATAAAAGGAGCTGCAGCTGCCAGACGGGTCGAAGCCAGTAGTCAGAGTGGATGGAGTGGTCGAAGAAGAGTAAGCGGAATCAACGACGGAGTCAGTAATCCAAGTCCGAGTCGGAGAAGTCGAAGACAGAGTAGTCGAAAGCGACGGAGTCAAGCTAGTGCTGAACTGAGCTGTGCGCTACTGTCTGCAGTAGATTCTGGTTGTATGCTGCTGTGTGTGCTGTTGTATGCTACACGTCTCGGGTGAAGATAAGCGTCTTCTGTTCTGTATATAGTTGTCGTTTTTGTGCTGTCCTGTGTGTCTTCGTGTAAATAAACGTTGTTGTTTTATTTTCTACTGCCGTCTGCTGATTGATATAATTACTGCTTTCGATATTAATCTTTTTATAATGAGATAAAGTATAAAACTTCAATGAATAGTGTTAACTTAGATGCTACTGCAATTATAAGAAATTTATATTTATTACATAAAGATGAAATTCTAGTTTAAAAAAAAATTCATAAAAAGAAAAATTCTCGGGACGATTTTTGAACAAGCGAAACTCTGAAGTTTGAGCAATCATTCTGTTGCTTCCTTTCTTTCCATTATCTGATTGTATGTCTACTTCAGGTCCTATTCTAGCCCCAATATTTGAAATGTATTTTCTACAATAAAATATTATACTAATCATACAATCATAAAGATACATTTACACGGAGTATTTTGCGAAATTAAACTCCTTTCCTTTACTTGGAAAAGTAATAACAAACAGTCATACGTTAAAAGGCAAAATAAAAAGTAGCTTTTATACAGAAATAGACAATAAATATTAATGTAATTGCGATTGATATCCAAAGCAGTTTCAATAATGAGCCAGCCGGTTATAGAATAGTGCTTTCACTGAGTACTATGAATTATATACAGATAATATGTATAATTGATATAGACAAAAATAATTAATATTGTATAAAACAAATTCTCTAATAATTTATTCGCTTTTCCAATAGCATCATGCACGAGAGTAAGGAAAATAACGTGATCTGTCCTTTTGTAAAGATATTGCCCTGGGCAAAAATCTATGCAGTTTATTAAGATCTTACATAAATTATGATATACTTCTAGTTTATTTTAGCAATTCTTTGGGAATATGAAGAAAGCATCAACTTATATGTATCATATTCATAGTATAATTATTTAAAATGATTCGTTGATGCGTAGTGATTCTTTGATTCGTTCGTAATATGACACGTTTATTTTAGTGCAATATATTGTACGATACGCCCGGATGTTATTCAATATTTAAAATGATCGACAATATCGCAACAAAGTTAATGACAATTTTGTGCCAATAATGAATTTGAGAAACCAGTTGGCACACACTCAGAGATTAATTAGAAAATAATTCCAAATCTATAGCTAATACGAGCGCATTCTTTTGAGTACTAGAATTAGTGCAGTATCACCTTCATTCTGTTTGATATTCAGAATGCTGTCAAAATCATGGAGATACCTTAACAATGTTTTTGGGAATTTTATGCTAATAGTGAAGATCAGAAATCAATTGGCATATACTAGAATTTAATTAAAAAATAATTACATCATATATGAAAATATATTTCCATTTTCTTCTTTTATTAGCTAACTGAAGAAAATATTTTTTAAAGGTAGAATGGAATGTAAAATTACTAATACATGTACAGGGTGTGAATTAAAATTATTTCTTGACTAATAAATGTAACACAAATTAATCCTTGAAAGCAATCAAGTAATTTTTTTATTATTTTTAACCCAATTATAAATGTTCTTTATCATCTACTAGAGAGCCAAATTAGTCTTTAAACGAAGAAAAAATAGCACAGATTCAACAGTTAACTTTTTAAAAAAATGGTATTAATGCTCGGAAAAATTAACCATATGATTCATGGTTTCATAAAACTCAATTGATTATTTCTGTTCAGAGTGGATTCAGATATTGTTGCGAATTCAATCAAGTAATTTATTTATTATTTATAACCCAATTATAAAAGTTTTTTATCATCTACTAGAGAGCCAAATAAGTCTTTAAAAGAAGAAAAAATAATACAGATTCAACAGTTAACCCTTTTAAAAAATGGTATGAATGTCCGGAAAAAATAACGATATGATTCATGGTTTCATGAAACTCAATTGATTATTTCTGTTCAGAGTGGATTCAGATATTGTTGTGAATTCAATCTCTAGATGCCAAAACAAAGCATACTTGAGCATATTTCTTGGCAGTTAAATTGGAAAGCATGGAATCACAACATAGTTTAAGAACTCTCCTTATATTACTCTTTTTGATATCTTCTTTTGGAATTAATCAATTAAAAAAAAATTTGCTACATCAGTGTGGGACGTTGAAATATTGAAAATATTTGAGTACCGGTTTTCCAAATAAGCAAATTAGACATATGCCTAGGGTCTCTAGGCTGAGAAGAGATCTCATGTAAGTCGATTAGAATACATTATTTTTCTTGCTGTTGTATAAATACTTTTGCTAAAAATCAAATTCTATGAATTATTAAATATTAATATTTTAAATATAATAATATTAACATTTTAAAAGTTAATATTAACATTTTAAAAGTAGTCAACCTCTTGTTAGTTTCACTTAAATGTTAGAATAATTTTTAACATCGAATGTCCCCCTTAATATTATTATATCCCAATATGGATGCAGAGCAATATATAGTTATAATGAATGAATAAAAGCAATTGCATTTAAAAGAATTTATTAAAATAAAAAAAATAAAATCATTCATAAATTAACTTAGGAGTGTTGTAATGTGAAATTAAATTATCCATTCTAATAACAGAAGGGAATCTCATAATAAGCAATGCCTAGGGTCGAAAAGTAGCTAAATCCACCACTGCTGAAGACTAGCAGGATAGCAGATGTTATGTCTAATATTTTAGAACAAATTCTGGTCAACAATAGATGACAATTATCCCTATTGCCAAAATTGTCTAACTATTTTGTTACGATATCTTTGCGATATACTGTGCAGCAATTAGAACATTGAACAATATCGCTGATGCATCGAAAAATATCTTGTGCTAATAATGAGAATACCTTCCAGATATTCTCTTAATTACAAAGAAGGAACACATTGAAATGTTTAAGGAAACTGATCTCTTTATTAATTCCATTAAGGCATTTACAATTTTCAAAAATAGTTGTATGTCTAAATATGATAACTTTGATTAGTAATTTTTTGTAATTAGGTAAAGAGTTTGATTCTATCTGTTATTTTGGGAATTAATAATAATAATAATTAAAAAACACACTTTAAAAACCATCTATTCCGGAGAATAAAGAGTTTAAAACATTCAAAATAAAAATTGTGAAACATAACTATGTTTAAGAAATATTGCTTTCCTAATCGAAATAAACATATTATTCATTAAATTAATATCATTGTTGTGGTAATTATATAAAAAAATACTATTAATACTTTGCTATACCAATTTAGTTTATTTATTAACAAGGAAATGTAACATAGGGCTTCAAGATAAACGACATCTCTTAGACGAGCATATATTAGTTAATTGAATTGTTTTTTTTTATAAATTAAGGATGTAAATAGAGAGATTTGTTTAACGTTTTGAGTGATGTAAAATTTATCTGTTTTAAAATCTGGCGCAAAAAATTATAAATTAATACAGCGATGTGCCGCAAATTCTAAGATGGTTTGAATAAATAGGCTGACATAATCTTTCATTCAATAAATAAAAAAATGTCATCATAGTCAAATAATAGGTGTTTATTTAAAATAACTAAAAATAAATAATTAATCGACAACAAGATTTATTAACAACTGATTAAATAGATTAACATAATCTTTCATTGAATAAATAAAAAAAATTGTCATAGTCAAATAAAAGGTATTTATTTTAAATAACTAAAAATAAATAATTAATCGACATCAAAACTGATCAACAAGTGATGAAATATTTTCACTTTAAACTATAAAAATAAAGTATCGAACGAATAATCAAAATTAAGATTAAACAAACTGTTAAATATTTAATCACAATTTTAACTATAAAGTAGTTAATTAATTATAAAAAATGTTGATTTTACTAATTTTGAAAGTGCATATTTTTGACTAGAAATTTTTATCAATTGCTAATAGTAAACCATCCATATATTATATCTTTAGCGAAAAAATTTATCACGGATTTCTTTCTGGTAAGTATTGCCCTTTTGTGAGGAATCCTGAAATTTAAGTATTATTGATTAAGAGAAAATAAGGTGAAAGCTAAGATTCTTGATTCTTTTATCTTTCACCGAGTAATAAATAATATTAAATGCATTTGCTTAAAATTACTACTATTATTTAATCTGCTATTTATTCATTTTTCTCAAAGTACTATATGTAATGCTGCTGTTTACTTATTTCTTTATAAGCGTTGTGTTTCCATCCGTTATTTATTTATTTATTGGCATAAAAGTTTTATCTTAAAGCCAATTAGTATTAATTATTTATTAAACAAATAAGTAGACGTGATCTTTGATACAATTAAAATATGATTCCATAACATATAATTCCATCCAACTATATCTTTTAAGTATATTTACTTAAACACATAGTAATAATTCCTTTATGCTGTCTTGCGTCAAACGACGGCTTTTTTTAATTTTAAAACAAATTATTATTATTAACATTCTACTTGCCGATTTTTTAAAAGTCTCCAGTTAGATTCAACGCCTGCAGGCAAATTCAAATTCTTTTGAAATTACGAATTATTATTACATAATGGCATCGTATAATTCAAATCTCTAATAATAATAAATACATTAGCCTGAAAACGCAGGATGCAGAAAAAAAGATATATATCCGGCCCGCGGGAATCGTGGCATAATTAGTTAAAGGGTTAATCATTCTTTTAATTAGTAAGCCAGCATATTATTTGAAATTCCTAGGTGGAAATGCACATGAAATATCAGTTATGATGTTTATTTTGAGTCCTTTTAATGTAGTATTCGCTGGAAATTAAATAAGATAATGGTATTAAGAGAATTATTTCCATTACTCAAAATGAAGCGTCTTTCGAATTCAGAGTAAAACATATTCGATACAAATGAATAAAACAATTTCATTACCAAATTTTTTTCGGAGAAAATATTTAGATGCGAATCACGTACTGATTTCTTATGAATATTTTTCAATCTTACCTATAAATGGTCACGTAAATAAAATAAAAAAATATGAATGCACTTAATTTAATTGATTAACACAATAATCGCATTGTTGCTATTGGATGTGAGCCGAATGAATATGTTCGGTTCACATCCAATAGGTTATCATCCTAGGGTAAAATGCAAGTACCACAAAAATTTAAGAGATGGCGCTATATGACACTGTCGGCATGAGAACAGATAGTAAAAGCCTTTTATATAATGTTATATTTTATAAAATAAAAATTTCCATCATTTTCCATGCACTGGGTGTTATAAAAAAGAATATCGAAAATTTTGACTGCTTATTGCTCCTCTTGGATGAGACATATAGCAAGAGATTAAACTATAAGATAAGATACATTAAACTAGCTGTGCGCATGCTCATAAATTGTTTCCTCTATCATTGGGACAAAATACCTAATAAGAGAAAAAATGATCCTTTAAAATTAAAAATTCTGCGTTTTGCTTTTACATAGTGTGAATCTACAATTATGACCCAAAGTTCATTCCATATTCGGTTTGATTGTGAAATTCAGAAAGATTGAAATCATCAGTGATTGCTGTGATGAATATGAAAACACTGAATGTTTGATACTAAATTTTATGCAAAAGGAAGAATGCGGAGCAACTAAGAGTGTGTAAGGAAACTGTTTAAAAAACGCGGAAATCTTTCAAAGGCATCCTTTAGAAATGTTGCTTTTCATTAAGAAATTATAAAATATTATGTGTAATACCCGGAAGAGCACTCGCTTTACTCGGCAGTTTTTTTCTTTGTGGTTTTTTTTTTTGGTGTTTTTTTCGGAGAAAATATTTAGATGCGAATCACGTACTGTTTTCCTATGAATATTTTTCAATCTTACCTATAAATGGTCATTTAAATAAAATAAAAAAATATGAATGCACTTAATTTAATTGATTAACACAATAATCGCATTGTTGCTATTGGATGTGAGCCGAATGAATATGTTCGGTTCACATCCGTGAGCCGAATGAATATGTTCGGTTCACATCCAATAGGTTATCATCCTAGGGTAAAATGCAAGTACCACAAAATTTTAAGAGATGGCGCTATATGACATTGTCGGCATGAGGACAGATAGTAAAAGCCTTTAATAGTTAGTTAAGTGTTTAAGTTAGTTTCTGTGTGTTAAATTTTTTTCCCAGGGAAGTTATGTATAGATAAACTAATAAAGCAATACGCTATCTAAATATAAAATTTGATCCAAATCGTTAAAGCCGTTTCAGAGATACAAGAAATAAATTTTTATATCTACAAGAACAGCTCATTCGAAGTTATAAGATAAGACTTTGTTCTCAGCTGGCCCATCTAATTTCGATTCATCGTGCAGTATAAAAAGAAACTTATGAGTATCTTTTACAGGAATTCGATAATGGACATGTAGTTTACAAGTGAAAGAAATAAGGCATGCAAAAATAAAAACAGAAATAAAACTGTTAAGCATCTTCAATTATATTAAACTGTGTTGAATTTCGATTTCAAACTGCAGGCAAGAGAGACAAGAAAGTTTTTGTTGACTTTTTCATCTGTTGATGAAGAATTTCGTGATGAATATTTCCCAACTTAGAAGAGAAGATGTAGTGAGGTTTGGAAAAGAAAAGGCCAGCAGTCCTGTTTTTTTTTTAAAAAAAAACTCCATTAGCAGGAGTGAAAGACATGTTGAATTCAAATCTTCATCATGACTGCCGCCTAGTATTGTAAAAAGGTGAAATATAATGTTGTAGAACAAACTATTCTTTTGCTGTAGAACGAAGCGGGCTGCCACCAGCAATATTCTTTTTCTTGATAGATTTGGCAATGAAACTAAGTTTTATATAAATTTTCAATTTGATACTTATTTTCTTGACTTTAAGAGACACCATAACGTTTCTGAAAATATTTGTCGGGAATTTTTAAAAGAATAATCAAGTTAGGATACGGATTGTGGTTTTAGTTCTAATGAAGTGATTATGTGAGATCCTGACACTTTAAATATGACTGATGTGTATATAAGCTGAATAAATATTTTTTATCTACTTTTAAGCATTTTTTTATTTCATTAGGATGTAGTAGTTTTCACTTATGAGCGAAGTATAATTATTTTTTTATTTGCAGTTTTATTGCCTAACATAGAAATAAGCATATGTGAAATTTTTACAATTCTTTTATAAACGTTTATGGACACATGCATAAATAAATAATAGCTAAATCTTAAAAATTATGAGTTTTTTTTTAAATTTATTTCCTGTCAATTCGGTATTTTTATTTCAGTATATATGGCATGCTAGGTTATTAAGTTATTGCTGATGTAATTATATAGCTATTAAGAATTAATGATATTTGGTGTGGGAAAAAATTAATTATTTGCTGTTTAAAGTCTTATAAATGAATTTGTCCTATTAAATAATTATGATGTGAGTAGACATTTAATTCACAGCAATACACGCGTATCTTGTGACGTCGCTTGGCGATTCCCATTAAATATTTCTTGGAGAAGTTTGACAGTTGCATTTTCTCTTACTTTTCACACATTGTTTATAAATGTGATTCCAAATTAACAAATATTTAAAATATATAAGAGCCCAATAGTCAAATTGTGAAACATCTAGTATTTTAATTCTCATTACAAACATATGCAAGAAAGTGTGATATTTCTAATGGTGCGTTCTGTAACAGAATAACGAAACAGCGGCAATTGTCACTCCATAACTTCAACTTTACCAATATATCTCGTTCTGTGATTCATTTTTTTTTCTCATGCACATGAATAGACAAACCAAAAGGCATTAATTGTCGATTGATTTTATAGCAGAGCAAGACAATAAACCAGTTTGTGTCAGATATCAACCCCAAACCAAATTTCAATAAATTGTTTAGATTCGCTCATTTTTCAATTGTACTCATGGACTTAACAACATAGAGGCATTATTATTTAAAAAAAGACTTTTGAAATTATGAGAGTAATAAAATGTGAGGATTAATCAAAATATCGGTATTAATTTTTTTTGGTTGTTACGATACTATCTTTTTGATAGATCGTGCAAGATAAAATAAAGATATATATCAGAAATCAATGGCACAATAATTTAAATAATTTAATAACAAAATAGAAATCGAGAGCAATAATTGAAGCGATTAAAATCGATGCGACCAATAGGAACCTGAATAAGTTTATGTGAAATAAATGAGATTTTTTAAATGTAAAATTATTTCCCCAAACTTTATGGTAAAAGTTATAAGTAGAAATACTGAAGGAAATAAAAAAAATGTATAATATGAGCCAGTTAAATTAGTGTTCCAAAATTAATATCAAATTATCTTAAGATAATCATTTTTTAAATGAAGAAATTGATAATCTATTAAAAGTTATCATTCTTCAAGATAATTTGTCCTTTGCTTTCAAATTTCATTTTCGGTCTATGAAATGTAATTCGGTTAAATCAATCTTATCATTTTATCATCTAGTATTATATTAATTACATACAATTCCTTCAATGAAATTATATTATATTGTTTTACTTAGTTAAAATTGTTTACAGTTTCTTGGAATTTTGCCACCGTAATCATTCGTTTCATTCAAACAGTTAACTTGTTCCCACGCAGCAATCTTTTTATCTCTCGGAGAATTCAAGCTTCTGAAAAATCAATTACAGATAATTAGAATAAACCGACCAATTCCATTGTTAAAATAAATGGACCATACGTAAAGATAAAATCCAATTACGCTCTGCACTATGCATGTTAAAATGGTTGGAATGAATGTAGATCGCTGGATCGAAATGCAATTGCTTTTGAAGTTTTATTTAATGAGTTTTATTTTTCGACATGTTGAACTCTTTTTTATGAAAAAGAAGCTTCCTCCTGTTTCTGACAGGTTTGAGTTCTTTTCATTTGCCTCTGAGTTTAAAAAAAATCACTGAGACCTTTCCTTAAGGCAGTTTCGTTTCCGTGCAATTAAATCTTCATTCTGCTAATTTAAAGTCAAATATTCAGCCAAATATTTATACTTGAATATAAAATAGTCCAGTATGAAAATAGTAAGGTATCTATATTAATAAACATATATATTTCTTAAAAGGGATCAGGCAAATATTCAAATATGATTCATTTACTTATTTGCCTCATACTTCTGAAAGAGACTCATTTTTCCTTTCATATGAAATTGTACATGAAAGGAAAATAACCGTAATAATAATAATAAAAAAAAACATACTCCATATGCGTTGTATATAAAAGAAAAAATAAATAATGAATGACAAATCTCCACGTTTCAGACCTACCGAAATACAGAAAGCTCACATTTACAATTGTGTCCATCCAACTGTCTCTGAATAATATGACTCAAAAACATTTTTCAAAATGGGTGAAATTTGGTATATGATCTTTTCGCCAAATTTATTGTTTTCTATCAAATTTTGAACGAAATTTCATTCAAGAGAAGTCTATCCATACATTTTTCCAATTATAATTTAATACTATAACTACAAAAAGAAAAGAGCTCGATGGATAAAATTTGGTATAAAGATTTAGCACTTAAAGAGTGGATAATTAGATCCTTCAACCATTATGGTCTGTTAAGGTTGACCGTCTGTCAGTCTGTACTTTCACAAGCATATAAATGCCATAACTCAAAATTCTCCTAACTTAAATATAAGTATTTGCCATATATGCCACCAGAAAGTAAGAATATCTGTATATGTTGTTTTGAGTGGTTTATGATTGTATTTTTTTATCTCCCAATCAATGAATATAAGGATAATGGATCTATCCTACCCCCACAGAAGGCATTTGGAAATATTGAGTGTTCAAGATTATCCTCGACAGTGATAAGCGGGAACCATGATTAAATTCTAATAGCTATTACCGGTCACTGTATACACCCTCACATAGAAGGTACTTCCCCTTATGTGCAATAGGTAAGTAGAACCCACATCTTTTCCAACTAGGAAGACGATAATTAGCTATCATATCTGAAAGTTTCCATCTTCATTTCTGAAATTTCCCCATTGATGCTCTGCATTGATTTTACTTCAATGTAAAGTATTTATTTGAGGGAATCTAAATTCGAGAGTATTGCTCAAAGTTATTAGCCCCCCCCCCCCCCCCAATTTTAGGTTTTTCAATGAGACAAACTAAATGACGTCTGAAATTAAGTAACTCTGTTCCTAAAAGAAGTTGCTACAGAGTAACATAGTTCATAGAAATATATTTTTTTACTGAACATTAATGAACTATTTTTTGAAGTGTGTTCAATATTACTTCAGGGCATTGGCATTTTTAATAAAAGTGTATTTCAAAACATTACTCAATAGAATATTTTCTGAAGTGTCTGCCAACTGAAAGCGATATATTTAATAAACGTAAATTTCATAATACATTTGTTATGCAATACAGTCTTGTTTATGCATAATATAGAATTTATGTTGCATTGGAAAAAATTTGCGAATACCAAATTTTAATATAATTTGAGTGACTTTTGAAAATAAAGTTTCGTATATGCAATTAAATTTAAAAATTGCTATTTGTTAAGTTGAAATATCCTTTTATTAAAATAATTTAAAGTGCAATCTTAAAAAAATATAAAGAATTTTTTTCAGTCAAAATATAATTAATATGATAATTTAATTCAAATGAATTTTTAATTTCTTAAAAGTAAAAATAGTTTAATTTTACATTAACACTTATTTGGGGAGGTGAAAATTTAGGACTTAACTGGGTAGATGCGGTCTAGGAGACCGCATTTTCTTTACACTCAAATTAAATTTTCTAATAAAAGTATTAGTATGAAAATTTGTCAATATATTCTGCATATGTTTTAGAAATTTTTCAAAATATATTATCACTGAAAAAAGTAATTGTATTGGATAGTAAATTTTCTTCTCAAATTACATGTTACAACAAATAATATTCTTGACGAAACATGTTACTTATTATTTTTTAAATCATATTTGTTTTTCCAGTATACAAAGGTATACAGAAAACAATATAAGGGGAAAATTCAACAATTATATGGAAAATAAAAAAAATGACAATGGGTAAAATTGATCTTTTTATTATTGGCATCATAAAAATAAGACCATAAGCTCTGTAGATAATTCTTTTGGTATATTGATATATTTTAGAGTTTTTTCAAAAAACATTATCACTAGAATAATTAATTATATTTGAACATGCATATTAGAATCAGTCGAATGAGAACTTCTATCGAAAAAATTTTCTGTACAATTATCCTTAACACTAAAATCACTTTCTGCTTCATTTAAATGTCTCTGAATCTCTGCTTTATAACGAGGATCAGTGGGTTGGATGATGTTTCAAGCACCACGTTTTAGTGCCATCTGTTAAGCCTTGTATAAAACCGGAACACTAAGAGGGAGCTGCGGTCTCACAGACGTCGCGCTAAGGAAGAGCTGAAATATTTTAAAAAGCATCCGCTGAAACTGGCTGAAAAAGTGCATGTGTAGTGAAGGTCTCGAAACAGGAAGTTACAGGGTCAATCCATTCGATTGAAGTAAAAATAGAATAGGGGTGACTGAAAGTCCATTTTTAGCGGTCTGACAGACCGCACCACCCCATTTAAGGGTGAATATGGTTCTTAAAGCTTCTCTGTTTACGAATATAAAAATAAGAAAATTTTGTTTAAAACTATCTTTTCGTTTCCATTTCTCCGACGGCAATATTATTAATTTATTCCAGGGACAAAAAATGCGCTTTAATTTTAAAATCTAGTCGCATTAAGAAATGTCTAGTGAAAAAGGAATGCTACTCTTCTTTATATTTCTTAATTCACATGGAAAAAATATATTTTTTTCTTTCAGTCATTTTAAATTAAAGTATTTGAAATTGTTGAACTGAAATATTTTGTTTGGAATAAATTTTGGTCGCTTATGGAGAAAGAGCAGCTAATTTGATTTGTTGATGTTGAAAGTCTGCAGCAAAGAACTATTTCTTTTTTAAGAAAATACCATTTATTATGCATATTATTTGCATGCAAATATTTCAACTTTGGCATTAAAATAAATTATCGCAGATTTTTAGTTTTTTTACTTAGTTTAAGAATATTTTTCATTACTATTTTTTATGAATTAGTTAAAGGACCATGAGAAGCATCGCATAACTATTTCCTAATTATACAAGGAATTTAAGAATTTCCACAGGTCTGAGCTATTAAAATGATTTTTTAAAAGTGCTCGTGTGGGAAGAAAAATAAATAGTTACTATTTATTTTTAGAATTTCATACATGCATTAATTCAATAATTCTTCTTTTAAATGTATTAAGCATACTGGTTGTATATTATTTGTATTGGTGATAAAATGTAACTCAGATAATTCAATAAATTGATAAATTCTGTTAAAAGGTATCAAACAAATAAATCTTACTCCAAGAATATTCATATTAAAAATATTTTTTTTATAATCCGATCAATAAATAATATAATTTACGATACTCCATAACTCATTCAGGATTATTCTAAAATATTTCTCATTTTAATTTTTTTAAATTTAAAACTGATACAAAAGCAATTTTGTTCTAGTTAAAAAAAATATGAAATTTTTTACAATTTATATATGTATCTATAATATATATATATATATATATATATAATTATAAAAAAAATATCTCAGCCTTCGAAATGGTATGATTGGGAAAGTATTACTCTGTTGAACCGTTCACACAAATCACATAAACTCAGAAAGCATTTGCCAGTGTTGATTAGAGTAATAAATAATCAATGCAATCGATTAGAGTAATAAATAATCGAGTAATAAATAATCCTATCAGCATACATAGTTTACCCGGCACCGTCTATAACGCTGGGAAGAGTTTTAAAATATCTCCGGCGAAGCTTAATTCTAGCTTCTGTTTTGGGATCTAGCAACTAGACAGGTTTTCTTATGTCTCCGAATAAAGATAAGCATGAATAAAAATTAGTTTTGAGATTTTAAACTTCACGTTTTATTTACATTTTTTTAAGGCTAGATAGTAGCAAAACGGTATAAGCTAAAGTCTGCTGATTCTGAGATTCTAATTTCAGTTGGTGGTTATTGCAAATATCTTCTTTCAGCATTATTTTTAATTTCTACTAGGCCTTGCATTTTTTTCCTGTTAAACCTTTTACTACTTCTTCGGCTTAACCGGTCAGTCAAATTTTATTTTGGTGGGTCAGTTTCTGTTTCAAACAATGGGTGCAGGATGCAAA
>JAPMOR010103286.1:0-21869 GCA_026543865.1 Argiope aurantia
GGAGCGAAGTTTTATTATTCCATTATAATATTTCTATTTGTTTAATGTACTTCCGTTTTTAAACAAATCATCAGAAATATTTTTGAAATTTTTCAGCTCATTCTCCATAAACTGGGAAGATATTAACACACACACATTCATCGAATCATTTGCTTAAGTAAACACAATCGCATCGATTGTTGAAAGCCTATTCTCCAGTATAGTTGGCATAAGTATTCCATAAATATATTCCTTTATTGTATAAGTATTCCTTAAATATATTTCTTTATATTGCGAGTCTTAGGTCTTAGTAAAGGCGGCCACCCCAAAATGTCTTGGCGATATACCGATCGATTATGATCGACTTAATGCCCCTCCCTTCATTAAGATGTAATCATCATCTACAGCACTGCCATTCGTTCTTATATAAGAATCAAGTTCCTATACGTTTCAGCTTCTGCTGCAATTAATTAATTCGAGAGTGACAATTCAAGAAACATTTCGGCCTCAATTCTGTGTCCATATTTTTTCTTTCAAAAATTTAAACTGTTAATATAAAAAGCCTCTTTCCCTCCCAATTAAACTTGGTACATTCGTGAAAATAAGTCTCAATTCGTTTGTATACTGCAGTTTGATCTAAGTGATGCACTCACATATCCAATGCAGGCAGGCTCTTCTCTGCAGTCGATTAACCACTTGTGGTAGAAAGACGTCTTTCTACCACAAGTGGTTAATCGACAGCAGAGAAGAGCCTGCACAATCGCCAACGACGAGTTACGCTCGTCAACAAGCAATTGTCACAAAAATAAAATGATTTTTACGAACCCATCCATTGCGATTACTTGCCGAATTAAAGTTTACAGGAGCGCAGTCTTAGGCCGAAAATTAATTTATTTAGAAGATATAAAACTTTTTCCGATTTCTATAAGTTATCGGATACTTTGTATGGCCTCTCTGCTACTTTTTGGACTGTTTTGGCACGCGTATTTATGAATTTCCTGCCATCGCAAGTGGTTAAGAGGAGTAATTGACCATATTATACGTCTTGAAGAAGGCGAAGGTCGCGCATTTTAATTGCAAATAATCATTCACCTGTTTGTTTCATAATATCTTATTGCTAAATTATACTGCCGTCTCTAGAGCTCCTATGACTACTTTCCAGCTTAGTATAGATTTTTTGATAAACGTTCTCAAACGAAAAAGGCGGGAAAAGAACGAATAAATGAATACCTGTGATAAAATGATCTTTGTTTATTACAGGAGTAAGGATGAAGAAAGATTGCATTGTATGTTGAATATAAAGATCAGGAAGAAACTATTATCATTAAATTTGCACTAAATATGAGCTATTAAAAATGAGTTGAGGATGTACTGTGTCAAAAGAAGATTATTTAGACAAGCTTACATACATTGATGTCAGATTTTAAAGTAACATGAAAACTATTTTGGGATGGATCTTACAATTTCGAATCATGGTTAGATGACGAGGACAACACATGAGTCGCTGTCACATTCACTAACCCTTCAGAGCCAGATTACTGTTCTATCCGTGATTTATTTATATGGATGGCAGGGAAAAAAACACATGTATAGCTTTTTTTTAAAAACCAGAATAACTCTCTGAAGTGTGAGCAAATCCACAAAAAATATTTTAAAAAAATTTGAAAATTCATTTATATCACTTATTAATTCTCATTCCCAGCCCTCCTTTTATTATTGTATAAAGAACTTATTAATATGAATTCGTTATATAAGACTAATTACTTTGAGAAATTGTCTAATACAATACAGAATGTAGCATTACATTCTTTTTAAAAAGACATAAGAATCATAAGCTACTTATCCGCAGGGTACAATAATATTCTATAAATTGTTTCTTCTTTATCTGAAACACTACAGATAAAGAAGAAACTTCCAAAAAGTGTCAGCGGTCTCTATATGTTTAATTTATTCACTATGTTTGCAGCCGTTTGTTTGTTGACTCGCAATATCAATACCGGGATATTCCTATCAGCTAGCAATTTGCAACTGAAAGACTAGATTACGGAGAAAACTGCGAAATGTTTTGCATTGAATGCTTTCTAATCATAACAGATCAAATCAAGATATGATTAAGAGTGAAAATCGAAGCAGCTTTATAAAATTCCAGGAAAAGGAATATAATTTGTTGAGGAAAGCTTTCTTTTCACATGATAAGACTAATTGACTAGTATATTATATGTAAATTGCATTATGAGACATAATGATTAAAAAAATTATTCGAAATGCTCAAAGGGCCAGATTATAAGACCTAGAATAATCAATTTTGTCACGTAATTATTTGAATAAAAAGTGCTCGATAAGAAAATATTGTTCAAAACGTTATATTCATCAGATTTTTAATTAAAAAATCAATAGAAATTTTAAAGTTTTCCGCTCGAATAACTTCGGAATATATTATGGAAGAAATACTATTTTCACACAACTTTAAAGTAATAAAATAAATTCATACCTGTATCAGTTTTATTTTCTAACAATTTTTTCTCTACTTGCAGAAAAATTTTAATCAATTTTTTAAGTACACATTTGCAATAACATTTTTCTTTGTTTTAGTTTCTGGATCCATACCCACGCGCATTGACAATATTAAATTTAAAAAAAATTATGTGTATATTATTGTTGCTGTATAATTGAGAGTAAATTATAAAGTTAAATTGAAAGAATCAATCCTTATAATATTCTCATACTATGATATGAGAATACTCTCATTCATATACTACGATTCAAATATCGTTTAATTTTTTATTGTTAATTTTCAGGTATTTGATAAATGAATTCCTCACATGACCTTTTTGAATACTTTCTGTGCATAACCAATTGTTTACAGTTTGAAGCATTAGCTGAAATCTTGAGCACTTAAAAAAATGAAATTAAAAAAATGGTAATATGAATGACAAAAAAAAAAATCTTTACTTTTGTTTCACCTTATATAAAATAATTGTTAACATGACGAACATCTAACTTTTAGCCTAAAACCTTATTCAAAAACTTGATTTATTATGTCCTGTTAATGCTTATTTTACATGTAAAACGAAGTAAATTTTTTAAAAGTTATTTAATAAAATTATATATTTAATTACAGAATTCAAATATTTGAAATATTTACAGAATTAGGGGCATTAATGATGCCGAATAATTTCAGAATAACTAAATAGTTCAGTCAAATCGCACTTTGGCATGGAAAAATAAATAGCTATTTTATCCGTTTAAGTTTTGAGTTGATAATCAAAACAGACCATTATGTTTCATTTTCAGATATCGAATCGGTTAAGACAGGAAAAAGTTCATAAGAAACGAAATTTTATTTTTTCAATAAGTGAGAAACTTTTGTTAATTTTTATGAAAGCATGTGTTGCATAGAAGGGTACAAGATGATTAAACTCAACAATAACAAATGTACTTGGCATGATACGCTTTAATATTGCATAATGTCTGTAAAGAATTTTAACATCATGCAGTTTAGATAACGAATACCTGCATGAAAAAAAAAATCCATCGTATTCACTGTTTGTTTGTTTGTTTTTCCCAAGTTTCTTCTACTCTTCTAAGAAAGATTATCATTCCTTTATTGCAACTACATTAAATAAAAAAAATAAACTAAGTGGTGCCTTTTAAGAGATGTTACTAGTATTTTAAATAATGTAAATCAATTAAAATGACCATTACAGGCTCTGTTGCCACTACAATAAAACATTTTCCAAGAATATAATATTTCCCCCAAATAGTCTCATATCCTACTTCCTGGACAATATGTTTTGCATTTATCTTTGAGGCGTTTCTAAGAAATCTGAATATGCATTTTGGATCTTCTATTGATTGAATAACAAAATTTTATATAAATCTACAATGCCGATAATTAGACTATTCACTCACTAAATTTCATTTATATAGTTTGATGTATGTTAGAGCTATCATGTTCGTACACAAATGAAGAAACGGTTTACCACCTGCAATGTTTACACCATCATAAATCTCATTAAAACTCTAATTTACTTTGCATTTTTATAAGCATTTTACACTTCAAATCTCCAGATTTTTTTTATTTAAAAAAAATCAAAGCAAATTTTTATTTTAAAAGTTTTTATAATTTTATTATCTAAATTACAAAACAAAATTGGTTTGTATTTTCTAGTTATAGAGACAGATTTCTGAAAACCCAATGATTTCAAACTAAAGGCTATATATATCGCATGTTAGCATGGATACAGTTTTCAGGGACTATAAACTAAAAAGTATTTCAGATGATAAAGACCAGATGATACCTCATAACAGTATAACTTTCAACCACTAAATTCAAAAAGAAGGGGAATTTTTACTATGACTGTTTCAGTAGGCAATTGCAGACATAATACCATACAGAAAATCTTTCATTATCTGTAAAGTCGTCACCGTTTTATGATTGGTAAAATGAATCAGTATTTTGTGTTTACGGCGATTTTTTAATTTTCAAAAATAGAGAAGTAATGAGTTTGTATGAAATTTTGTACAAAAATAGCAAATTCGATTCTGAAATAATATGAATGTTGCAAAGTGCTTATAAAGATAACCATTCTAGTCCATTCAAATGCTATAAGTAGTATGGCTATTTCAAAATGGGTATAAAATTTTCGTTTATGACAAATCATTATTGAGCTGTTAAGGAACTAGCAAACCTCATATCACCCATTGGTCAGATAATGTAAAAAAGCAGCAATTTTTTTTCTTCTTGTATCTGACTAATGAGCAAAATGTGAAAGTAATCAAATAGAATTTACAGGATCATTCAACACCTGAAAATTTTCTTACACAAGAGGCAAATCTCCAGACTTCATTAAGGAATTTTCTTTTTTTCTTCTCATAGTTGAAAACCAGAATGGAAAGCTGATGGCTCGAAACAATACAAGAAGCAAAGAAAAATTCTATGCAAGTCAAAAACAGGATGTTTGGGAAGAATTTCGATAATGAAAGATAATTTGGAGTTAATATATAAATAGAGGCATGTACTATTATTAAGAAACAAAGTTTCATTCAAAAGTTTTTTTAAAAAAACAATAATTGACTTGTTTTATAAAAATTCAATACCATTTTGTACAGATGATCAAAGTAATATCTTTCTAATGATAAATAATGAAGTTTCATCAGATTCTATTAGTATCTGTCACATTAATAAATCAAAAACTCTTATGCAGCCTTTTCTATAATATCTTTAAAATAAAACTAAAATTTTGAGCTGCAATTAATTTGACAATTTATGGGGAGTGTCATGAAGTTCTTGAACTTCAGATTCTTAACTTCTGGACATAAAAGGTGAAGAGAGAAATAGCTGTAATTAAGGTATCCAATCAGAAATAAAATAAAAGCATACAAGGAATAAGCAAAATTATTTTAATATGAGTTCATCATTGTCACAATTCTTCTCACAAAATCAACAATCGGACAAGATGGCCTTCTCAACAATAATTATGGGCTTCAGGCTTACCAACATTTATATATGGCACACATTTTAACACAGAGTAAGCTGTCTTACCAAAGCAGTATGAGACAAAGACCAGCTTCGCCTTAGAGTATAAAAATGGCTTTTAACTAAACACACTTTTTCCAATGTAAAATTTTCTTCAATTTAAAAATAGGACAAAAGTGTGTTAATCAAACTCCAAGTGAAATTTCTACTTGATAGTGAATCAGTTTTGCTGAATATATAATCATTTTTAAAAATTAGTGGACAGATATATATATCTATAATTCATAAAAGAATTTTAAGACATTAATAATCTTCAAATTAAAATGTTATACATTAAAATCCAGTTAAAATTAATACTACTTGGTAAGACATATTTTTAAAATTTGCAATGACATAACTAAGAATTATATATCAATGGCAAATATAACATGCATTCAGTTTCAACAGTTGTGCAGATGATAATGATAATTCACGATGTATAACACAGCAGATGAAACACATTTATAATAAATTAAAGAAGCACACCAATGCATATAAATATTTAATGTCTGATCCGAACATATGCAGTTCAAAATTTTATTAGCTGCTGAGCATTTCCAAAAAGTTTATATTTCTTTAATTCTATCAAGCCTAGTCCAGACTCGCATACATTTCTTTTAATATTTCTCATTTAAATAACAAATAAGATTTAAAATTTACCAAGTGTGAAACAATCAGTTACAAGCAAGAAAATTAGGCCAGCATTTAATACAATATTACTGAAATAGATATTGTGAGGGAAAAAATTAGGCAGGGATAAAATCCTTCACTTTACTTTTATTATAAATAAAATTAAAGAAAAACAATTACTAGAAGGAAAGGAAAAAAAAAAACTAAAAATGGGAGACAAAACAAATAAGGTGATGTAGGAAAGTCTGGACCAGAAGACTAGACTTGCAACATTAAATATTCTATACAAAGAGCTCTTGGAAACAATATCAAAATTTGGATGCTATAAATTAATATACAACTAACAAAATGTTGTTGTTGTTTTTCAAGTTCACCACAAGAAAAAAAAATTACTTCTTGAAATTGTTTGTAAAAAGCACTTCGTAAAAGGAATAAGGGAAGTAAAATAAAAATCATATGGAAATTGTACATCCAACACCAGTGATTTCTTTAAACGAAAGAAATTAAATATGGAAAGTCCTCAGCTTATTTAGGATAATAATTAATAGTTTTTCATGACTCAAAATAATTAAAATACAAAAAAATATCAAATATGGAATGATAGGAACGTTGTTCTCTACAACAACAAATTTCTCAGTAAATCTATACATAAAACAAAATAAATATTATAAAGAAGCATTTAAATAACATTCAATGTATACACACATGGAATGAAAAATATCATAAATGAATTATATCTTTACATGAACTCTGAAGACTGACAATTACAACAGGTGCTTTCAAATAGCCTTTGAACTCAACAATCAACAAATGTTTCACTTTTACCTAAGGATAAAGAAAAATGTCCAACTTCCTAAGTTTATGCTAATTCCATTTATGTATTTTTTTTTCAGTTTTAGAAAAGTAATAGTATGCATGCTTTTACTAAAGTATACACTCAAATCTATATTTAAGACGTTTAGTTCTCCTTTAAATAGTTATATCAGATGTGCCAACACTAAGTTACACATCAGTTAAGGAAAAAAAAAGTATTTTATTTTTTTAACTAAGGATTTTTTTTAAAAAAATGTAAAGTTTTTATTAAATTGATAAAAAAATTAACAGAACAAAATTTAGCACTATAATATGTTATTAGAACATGCTGTATTAAAATTTTTTTGATGAAATAATTAAAGAAATTCATAGAAATAATTTTTGAATATTTTAAATTATAAACTCATCTCGCAAGATTTCATTCTGTTGTAAAAAGAATTAATTTAAATGAATTAGAATTTATATAATATTTAGATCAGTTAAAAGATATCAAAAACTTATATTTGTCTTTTTATTAGATTCACTATAAGGAATAATAATTAAACTTCCCTTCCAAAAAATGTCATTAAAACGAATATATGTTACTTCTGCTTATGCTAAATGTTAGAAATAAAACTTCCTGGTCTAGAAAGCATTATCATATAATAGTTATATAACACATTGCTGTAACACAAAAAATTATGACCATCAATTTTCATTTATAGATTGTTAATAAAAAAAATAAATGGAGGGAATGCCCAATAAATGAAAAGAATGAAATGAAGATGGGAAGATAAAAAAGTAATTCCTCATATTATATTGGCACATCTGCACTTTAAATTTGTCTGTCAGATACATTTGAATAATACACTACAATCTAGATGTCAGTGCATCCAGTAATTCAAAGAAAGAAATATCACCATCAGATAAAATGATTTTTGGCAAAATATTTCAAAAGAAATTCAATCCCATTATATTACTACTCTTTTAAATATAGAAATCTAATGTTACTCTTATTTCCCATTTTTATATGAAGCAATCTTAAATCACAAATAATCACATGAGAATTACAAAAAATAAAGAGTTATTAATGGCATTAGAAAAAATATATACAATAATTGTATTTTAAAAATGCATCACATGACATTGCCGAAATACTATTCACATTGATTTCTTTAACATGAGAATCAAATAAAAAAAGAAACAACAAAAAAAAAAGAGCAAAAAAAATCAGGACAAATAACTATTTAGTTTAAGCAATTATAATAATTTTAGCTTAACGATACAAAAAAAAAATTACATCTACTCTAAAGGAAAAATAAATTATGCATTAACATAAAAGCATCACATTCAGATAAGTGCCCAATTCTATCCCAAATTAAAGCAGCATTATATAAATACTGTCGCTTGGTACAGTCTTTTAATATTAATACTATACTAACTAAAACTTGTTATTACCATTTACATAAAATGACTACATTTTATATGTAGCATGCCTGCTAACAAATGAAGTTAAATATAATTGCAGAGTATTATTGCTGCCATTTAATCCATTTTCATTACAATTTTTCCAACACGGACACTTGGCAACTTTTTCATTGTTTCTGGCACTGAATCAAATGACACAGTATGGTAGACATTTGGCCTATAGAAAACAAAAAAAATTATATATTAAAGGAAATAAATGACTTGTATAAACAAACAATATTTTTTTTTAACAAAAGAAAGAAAATGCTTAACTATTCACAATTAAATAATCATTTTAATGCTCCAATTATTTTTTTCAAAATAAAATGAATGAATTTTTATTCACATCGGCTAATAAATACAACTCAATTTATTTTAATTTTACAAAGGATTAATAATTTTATAAAATTCAGAAAAAAATATCTGTTTCTTGATTTCTTTTTGTAACTATGCTAAATAGTAAAAACATGAAAAGTCAGGCAAGTTTAATTGTAGACATGTTTTAAATGTCTTAGTTTCTTTTTCTTTTAATGGATAGTTAAGCTTTTTTATAATGTTGCATAAAAGACAACAGTATCTGCAGAACAGAGTTTTCATCTTTGCTTTTGTCGTGTAAAACAGTATTCTGAAAAAATATCATTTTTACAATTTCTTGATATTATTTACCTTCAAAATTTGAACATTATTCTTAAATACATAATTTATTCTTCAAACTATTATCTTAATCATTGAATAATAAAAGCTGCTATATAAATAAGTATTACATAAAAAAATTAATTATTCCATAAAATGACAATATTTAATTTTGATAAAATTCAAATAACGATAAAACAAATAGTTTTGAACTTGAGGAGTATTCTTAATTAATAATAATTTTAATCAATTTTGACTTTTACAATTGTATTTATTTGAGATTAAATTTGTGCTAAAGATAAATTGATGTCAAATAAATAAAATTATATTATAGCAGATTAAAATCCTAACTAATCATTTAATGCAGACTATGTAAACAATTTTTTTTTAAAGTTACTACTTAAAAATCAACAGTAATCACTGAAATACACACACAAACAATAAGAGAACTGTTAAAATAATAATAATACTTGTTTCAAAGAGATATACATAAATTTAAAACTAGCAAAATTCTTACAACAATAAATGAAAAATTGCAGCTTTTCCATAACAGCATTTTAACATATGATTAACTATTAATCATATATTAAATTCAAAGTGTTCAATTATTTGAACATTTATTTCAAATTATTTTATTTAACAATTTGCACCATCTGGGTTATAAGATAGCTCAAATATCATATTTCTATACTAATTTAACATGAAAATATAATTATGCTAAAAACTAGCCCGATTTGATTTTTACAAATTAGATCAGATGAATGATTGCAAAATCTATAAAAAGGTGGGATTCTTGATCGTATCCATTAATTTATTCAATTAGATAATTAATTATAAATAAATATTTATAGTAACAAATTTATTTTATTTAATTTCATATAAAAAGATTGCTTCTATACTGTTCAAAATGCAGAAATAAACCCATACAATTAACAAGTGCAAGTACTCAGAATAAAATTCATAGAAATTATCTCAGAGGAAGTCTGCTAATTTCCCTAAAATAAATAGGTTTCTCCAGTTTTTATTTTTATTGAGGTCAATATGCCTTCAGTAGAAGATTTCAATAAAATGTGATCACAGATGAAAAATTATTTGAGGCCCTATCTTCTATCCATGCCATAACATAAAATTTAGCTTATCATTGTGATATACATCAAACAGGAGTTTGAAGCTCCACCCCCTGGAGCTTAAAACATGGTCACAGCCTGTGCAGAAGTTCATCACTGCACACCATCATAAAATTGATTCCTAGACCTACATGATTTGTAATACTGCAGATGATAGAATATACTTCACATCACTAATTAAACTTTTCTTAACAGAAGATATGATAAAGTTAAATTTTAAGAAACTAATTAGATAACGGAAGAATTTTTATTAGTTAACAATATGATAGAAGAATCAGCAAAACATTTTTAATCTCTGCTGAGGAGTTTGAAAATCATATTGGAATTAATTCCTTACAGAAATATAAATTTATTGTAGATAAGTCTAGATTTATTATTTAAAAGGAATCTCCATTTGTCTTAAATGATATCTCTCCAATGATCACAGTATCGATCATTGGAAAGGTTTGCTAATATCAGCTGCAGTATGTAAGAAACATGCAAATCATTATGATATTTGAGGAAGCAAGGTACAGATTGAAATTTATATCAGCAATAAACTCAATTTCAAGTTCTTTTTTTAACCAAACAAAATTAATTTCACTTATACATGATATTTAAGTATTCTATTAATGGAAGTTTTATAAATCAGAGCAAAACTTCTAAACACCAGCAAACTCGAATTTAAAACATTCAATTTAGTCAAAATTAACAGTTAAGGCTTTTTCTTTCACTTATCTTTTGACAAGAGAATTAGGTAGGTCAACATCAGTCTCATTTCTATATTTGTTTTGTCTTAAAACTTTGTCAAAATTAAAGTGATCTTACCTAATTACACCATCAGCAACTTTTTCCATGATGTCCATCAGAATATCTAAGATTATTAAGGAAAAAAGAGAGGTTTTTTTTCCAATGATATTTTATTTCTCTTCTTTAATAAAACCAAAAAAATAACAAAAAAATTCAATTTTTACAAAACATATGTGAAAATAAGAAATGGATTTAATTTCGACAGCACCAGTTGTAGCTAGTTGTTAATGAGAACTCAGTATATAAGCCCTTGAGATAAAATGTTAGTTAAATAATCAACATCATTTCCCAAGAGCTTTTAGACTGATTCCCACGTCCATTCATGCTGCTCATCTCATCTCATTGAAGCAGAGTTGTGGTGGCAGAGTCTTGGCTTCACATCAGCAGATTTGTGGCTTTGTAGTCTCATTCTACCAAAGATCAGGTATAGCATTTCATGGGCTAGATGGAGTCATATGTCCTTTTGCTAATGTGGCCTGACAATTTGAAGACTCAAGAATCATTTTCATCATCTAGACACAATTCAAAATTAAACAGCTCCACCCAGGATAAAACTCCAACAGCTTCAAAACTGTACACAAATCCTATTTAATTAAAAACTTAAAGTTTTCATTTAAAAAATGAGTATAACAAATTGATGCAAAAAAAACATTTATACAATATTGAACAACAAATTTACTTAAGAGTTATCTTCTAAATTAAACATATCAAATTCATATCCTTAAGTGAATAATTATAGTACAACCAATATAACAGGTTTAACTAAATCATGAATTTTCATACTTTTAAGAACAAAGTTCAAACAATTTTATTAATTAAACATAATATTACCTAAGTTAAAGTTAAAAAAATTAAAAAATAGAAAAATTTTGAAATTAAAATTGAAAAAAAACAGTTTTTTTTTCTATAAATAAATATAGTAATAAAAAATTTAATCAGACATTTTCAATTTGATGTGAAAAATGGGATGCTTGCATAAATATTTACCATTTGCATTTGGAAATTCCTGCTTTTTCTAATGAAACATCTCCATGTTTGAAAATATGTATTAATGTAATCAATTATTTATATATCCAGGAGGAAATAAAATGCCAATATTATTTTTAAAAATAACTAATATTTTCTTTGCACCAGTTTTGAAAGATATGATCAAACATACTCATTCTGGAGAAATAATTTGTAAAAAAAAAAAACCTAATTAATTGACATAGTTGTATTTTTATACAGCATCTTTGTAACAAATTATATTTCTACAAATATATATACATATATTCATCATTATTATTTAAATAATGAAACTATATAGAAAATGTGACTACAAGAAATGAAATAATTTAAAAACAAGTGCATTAATTTAATATAAAATAAAATATCACTTAATAAAAGAAAATAAAAAGTCACATAAGCTGCAACTGTCATTTAAAAAAAAACTACAGAAGTTTAATTCAGATTTTCTCTTATTATTTAAAGATACTGAACTGGCCTTTTCCTTTTTTTTTTTTAACATTTATCTTAAAAGTGCATAATTTTTAATTTATCTTTCTCAAATTAAAAATGAGTAAAATATTCTAGAAATATCAAAGTTTTAATTGAATATTATTAGAATATTTCATTGAATATTAATAGAATATTAAAACTAAATATTAAAAAGTATTATTTATCAACTTTAAAATTCATTTCTACTAATTGAAGCATATTCAAAATATTTGGAGACTAAGATTGTTAATATAATTTGGAAAACATTTGCAGGAAAATGCACTGTGCTTTTAAAAAAATTACTGTTGTAAAAAGAGAAAGTCAAAACTATTTTTTAAAGCATTGATGAAAACTGAAATATTTTTTAATTAAATTTATTCTACAAATTGTGTAACAGCATAATTAAATATGATTTCTTGAAATATAATTATTTGAAATTATGTGATCAATAATATATAGATTTTTATCTGATTTATAATAAAATAAAATATACTTTTTCTCTAACTATTTTTCTTTTTAAAAGCAAAAAAATTAATACACTATCTACCAAAATTCAGCAACTTTTTAATGATTTTTAGATAGTCAAAATCTACTGATTTTTCATAAGTGTTAGTAATAATAGTAAAAGGTTACAACCAACACAATTTCAAGAGGAACTACTATATACAGAAACAAACTAAAAAGTAAGGATACGTAAATACTGTCCTTGTTGTGTTGAAGACAAAGTCCAAGCATGTTCAAAAAGAAATCCCAAACTTGCACACTTCAAGAATAGTAGCCTAGAATTCGGAGGATCCAGCTACGAGTGATTTCAAACAAAAATTTTAATACTACAATGCAAAATATTTTATTATAGTTAATAGGAAAAAATACATCAATGATTAATTTAATTTAATCATCTTCTAATGGGAAATACCACATAAGACTATACTATTCAAAGTATTGCAGATAAAAATTGCTATACAGTAAAAAATCAGCAAGTACCTACAATAAAAACGATAATTGACACTGAATTCCATTCAACAACAAAAAATATTTACATCATTTACATTGATAAATTGATGCTAATAAACAAAATAACATTAGGCTAATACAAAGAAAAAAGTTTTTTTCCCCTTTCATTTAATTTCAATCAATTATATTGATAAGGGTATATTTTAAAATAATTACACAAGAAAATTTGTATTTAATTATTTTTTAATTAATAAACATATATTGATAATTGCTAAATAATATTAATTAATGTAATTTAATGCTTGTTCATTTTCTTTTATAAATAAAAGAACAAAATATAAAATAGGAACTCTAAACAAATATCATTAGATAACAATAATCTAAAATATTATTCATGCTTTAACAAATTTATGCATTTAAAAATAATAAAACTTCATGCATTAAAACCTAGAAGTTTGAAAAGTTATCTAAAGTAACTCCTAAATAAGTAAAAAATAACAACATATTTTCATTGTTAAATATGTTGCTGCTATTTAAAAATAAATTAATTTTGAACTATGACAATTCCAATTTAAAATTAAAAAGCTGCGATTTAAATCTTCTACTATATATAGTTTTTTATGTATATTAAGAGCTACCAATAATAGTATAATTCTTTTTTTCTTTTTTTTTTAAATATTGAATGCTGTTACCTAAGCATTTTTCTTGAATTATATATTTTTTATATAAATTTGTACTGCAAATCAAGAAGTAATTTAATAATTACTTGCAGATTTTCTTTTGATGTAATCCACCTTCCCCCAACAGCAAGAGCAGATATAATTTCATGTTTACTTGGCACAGGATAAGAGTAGTTATCATTTGTAAGTATCCTGTATTCATTATCAGAGAAGAGTGTGACACCATTGTCTACAATGAGATCAACACCTAAACCTCCCGTTTCTTCCATACATGCTGACCAGATCATTTCACTATTGCCATTTCTAAAGCTTGACGTATGATAGGTACTCAAAGATCTTTTCCTCTGATCAATAACCAAGGCCACTTGATCTTCTAAACCATCCAAGTACAATTTTTCATCTTCAGAACTAACAGTTGTAATTACCTGAAACAATCCAATAACAGAACAAAGAATTAAAACTAGCAGTGAGATATTCATAGAGTTATATGGAAGTTTTAAGATATTAACAATCTTAAAACTTACATAACCACAAAGTCATTTAACAATTTTTTATGTATACACATCACACAACTGATAAAGCCTTAATTTATAATGATCAGCTTCTGCACAAGCATTATGAAACCTATATTTTTTAGTATATGAATTTAATTAATAATTTATTTAATTTTGAAAGTAGTGTTTTAATTCATGAATAATTTAAAGAATTTTTTTCTTTCAAGGCTTTCAGTTTTCATAACAAACAAATGAGGAAATGGTCGAGCAATCTTCATTTTAAAAAAAATCTGTGGCGAAGAAGGATTTAAACTCCAATACAGCACTAATTTCATTTTCATAATAACAGGATGGAAGAAGAAAGAAAGTGGATAAGAGCTGTAATTAAAAATGATGTGATATTAGAATTGCCCCACGTTAAAATGCTCATTATAACTATTCATCAGAATGTTCAGAAGCACCCCCAAATACTTACAGAATTCAAATGAAAGATTTCATTGAATAAAGTTAAAAATAAATTGCTCACTTTTGCTCCCCAGTGGTGGGCCAACTGAATACAAAGGCTTCCAAATGCAGAAGCCCCATCCATTACCAGCACTGTATCTCCATGGCTCAGTCGGCCCAGATAATGAAGGGCTGTGTAGGATCGAACAGCATCACCAATACATGCAGCTGCATCAACAAAACTAACAGTTTCAGGCTTTTTAGCTGAAATTCAAATAAAATATCTACCATTAATCATTTAAAGGCATAATAACATTATATTTTGTAAATTTGGTATTAACATATGAAAAAAAGTCAATATTTAAAATTATTACTTTATTTATATGCTTGTAGTAAATAATAAAATTTCCTAATGAACGTTCTTATTTTAGTATTAAAAATTAAAACTATATAAAAAAAACTTCACATTTTTTTAACAATAATTATGCTGAATTCAAATATAAAACATTACTAGCATGTTACAAAATCATTTTGATATATTTAATGTATATTAAAGTATTCAATTCAACATTTGAATTACACATCGTTGGTGGCTATACTTTAACATTTTGTCTAAGATAAAATTAGTGATTTACTAAGGATGATTCAAGTGATTGATTCTCTATTTAAAGAAGTGAAATGAAGCACAGTCAATCTATTTATGAAAATACTGATATATTCAACTTTAAGAGATTAAACCATTCCAAGTTATAGATTATGGATGGGAATAAATGAATTGCATACCAAATATATCAATCCATGTATATTTTGCAATTTATTTGTTGGAAAATTGGAAGCTCAAAAGAATTTAATACTCTATCATTTACAAATAGAAATGCTCTTTAAAATAGGATGGTAATATTTTGTCCTCACAGTCAACAATTCAATAACAAAAAACTGGAATCCAGTCTTTTTTTTTTTTTTTTTTTTCTTTTTTTGCTTTTCTTCTTTGCTCCCCCCTCCCCCTTAAACAAATACAAAAGAAAGTTAAAATGCTTCTCTTATTTCTAAATCACAGTATAGTAGATGCAAATTTTTGGAAAAATTTACAAGAAATTTAAGATTTAAATATACAATTATTAAAATCTCTTTCTTTTCCTCAATGCCCCCTCCCCCCCATCTTTTTTTTTTTTTTTTTTTTTTTTGTCTTACTTTATACAACATACCAGAAAATTTGTAATTTTAGAAATCTTAACTAAACAGAAATTTTAATATAGAGAAGAATTTATTTTTTTCAGTGCAAACGTTAAAATTTTGAAATTAGCAATTTACATATGTAAACTGTTAAAAAAAAATATTTCAATGATTTCACATTTCAATTCAAAATTTTTATTTAAATCTTTAAGCACAGTCATTTTTTTAAAAGCCAAATTCTTTACACATTCTATATTTTCTAGCTTTTAGAATTCATAAATGCCCATTTAGTATTTTTAATTGCATTTCAATAATCTGCTAAATGTTTCTATGTTAAACTTTAGGCACTTCAATAAAAACAAATTTTAAGAGTAAAAAAAAACTAATTGAACAACAATTCTGGGCTGTACCTTAATAACACTAGTTTAACCTCAAAGCATTCCCCCTTTTTCATTTATTTTTATTTAATTAAATCTAAAAAAATGATATCTATCTAATTAAAAATCCATTATTAGCCAAACAATCAGTTTAAGATGAGGTATGGTTGTATTTAGATTCTTCTATTTCATACCTTAAAGTCACCCATGCCAGTTTACGCTCCTTATTCCATAAAAAATTATTCAATAAAAATTACAGCTGCTAACAAAATAAAAAAAAAAAAAAAAAGAGTTCAACTTAAATTCAAAGATTCAACAATTCAAACTTGTAATTATAAGTAAATGCTTCATGATTTACTTTAATTGTATTAAAGCTTCAGAAATTATAAACTATCATCAGGAAAATTTTAAATTTAAAGCTACATTAAAGAATATCTTCATTTATTACATACAATTGTATTACATACAATTTTATCTGTCATTCTTGAAATGTATGGAAAAAGGATAAAAAGAATGAAAAAGTTTAAGAAAATTATTTAAAAATAAAATTATAATTTGACAAAAAATTCCTTAGCTACACACAATTTTAAAAATACCAAAAACTGTAAATAAACTTACTGACATCAAACTCGTGCAAAACTACATATTCTGCACATCCAGAAAATCCATAATCAAGGGGGATGATTCCTGTTAAAAGAAGATTAGTTAACTCCCTAAGATAAACAGAAAATCTGAATTAAAGATGAAAAATTTTATTTAAAAAAAATTGTAGACTTAATCAGACTCTTAATGCAGTCATTAAAAAAGCAGAGTAAACTGATATCTATTTTTTTTAAATAAAATATTTATATATACTATTTTTATATAAAATTATTTATATTTGTATAAAATTATGATATATTTTTAAAAAAATAATAATTTTGAAATTATAGTCTATTATTTTCAAAGATGTTGCCATATTAGAAAGTTCAAAATAAAAATAAAATTGGAAAAGTATCTGGAATTTTAATATTTAATTTGGATCAAATTAATCCTGTGTGTATCAAATTTCCTTTTATTTATTTCTACTAAAAATTTTTTTAATAAGAATAATGTGTTTACGCATGTTGCCTGCTAGCATTCTATACAATAGACCATTTGGCCTAAAGATTCCAAATTCGACACAAATAAACTTCAGGAGTTAAATATAAGTGCCACAATGCCTTTTTATTTTATTTTTGAAATTTTAATTAATTAAAAATTAACATTTTAGTGAGGGTGGGTTTTTTTTTTTTTTTTTTTTTTTTTTGTTTTTTTTTTTTTTTTTTTTTTTAATTTTTTTTTAAAAAAAAAATCTTTAAACTTTTTTATATATAAACACTCTAATTATCATGTAATTTTTTGCTCTGAATTTTGACAATTTTTCATTTTTTCTTTTTTGTTTAATTTTCAACAATACAATTAATTATTATAATGGAATTCAAACCAATTTTATTGTTTCACCAAATATTTAATTATATGAATTCCTTCCATTGTTGAAAAAAGTTAAAGTATAAAAATTATGTCTATTATCTGCACAGTTTAGATAAAGAATAAAAAATTAAAAAATCACATCCTTTGAATTTAAAAGACAAAGCGGAATTAGAGTATGAATCACTCGGACAGTAGTATCTCTAATTACACTATGATGTCAAGGGACATATATTATAAATATAATTCTATTAAAGAATACAACTTTAATGTGCATCACAATTCAAAGCTTAAAAATATTTTGTTGGAGAACTCATGAGTGTCAAGTTATGCATAAGAGATTTAATTGAAATTAAATACAACAAATATTTTAGGGAAACCAACTGACTGCCAAAGACAGATGCTGAAGGGAAACTTAAATCCCTGAATTTTCTGTAATAATTGGGGAAAAAAAATTATGAAGATGAAAAAAAAAAAAAATTGCAACTATTTAATCTGACAAGTTTAAATATTGGTGATTTTCTGTTGCTGCTAAAATTCACTCTAAGTTCGGGTGATAAAAATTATTGCTAAGATTTGACAGATTTTTGACAGAATTATATTAAAGAAACTGTGCTAACTTTTTTTAGTTTCAATTTAAAAAGACAAGAAAGTTTTTATAAAGTTCCAAAATTATTTTAATAAACATCAATTAGCCTTTACATATAAATGAAAGTTAATATACAAAATCTCTCTCTTTCACACTTTATTAGCAGATATTTTTCTATATGAAATGCTTATCATACCTACAACTTCATCACCAGGTTTCAATGAGGTAACAGCATTTCCAACTTCTCTAACAATACCTGAGATGTCTTTACCAACACTATAGTGAGAAGGCGAAGAGTCTCGACTCACTAGCTGCATCAACTGAAAAATATTTATCTTTTTACTATCAACTTCTCATAAAATAAATATTACCAAAATTAATACCAAAGAATTACTCACCTTTATATCTACTTCTGAAAGTGAGCATGCTTTAACTTCAATCAAAACAGAATATCGAGTTAGAGGTGGAAGGTCAGTCTGAAAAAAATATATATATATAATTTCTATGAATAAATATGGCTATTAATTTTATTATAAATACTTTAAATCTACTAAAGAAATTAACCTAATGAATAATATGAAATTATTTACTATAAAAAATTACTTATAGCATAATTTAAAATACTTCTGTTGTTGTGACATTAATTTTGCTAAAATGAAATTTTTATATTATTTTTCTATTTAAACTCGCATAGTAAAAATAATACAAAAACACTGAGCAATATCTTTATATATCAGGAGTAATGAGCCTTCCAATAGATATCTCAAAACAAATGTTTAAATTATATATATTTTTACAAAAGTGCAAATTTATTAGAAAATCAGCACTTTGTATTTCTTTATTTTATTTAGAGCTAAATGGGAAAATTATTTAATAACTTTTACATAGGTTAACAAAATACATATTATATTTCAAAATAGTAAAACATAACAATTATACACTTAACTGTACAAAACATTATTACAAAATTTTATAAGTAAAAATATATTGAAAAAGACTTTTGGTTTTCCTCAAAAAGCCAAATATATAGTTTCTAAGTAAATTTAGATCTATTTCTCATATGGGGAATATAACAAAAGCAAGAAAAAGTTATTTAGATATAATAGGTATTTATATAATCAGGTATTTTTAAATTTATACCAAGGAAAAAATTCTTATATTTTATAAGAATAATTAAATTCATTACTTTGAAATGAATAAAATACACATTAATTTAAAAAGAAAATTTCTCCTAATAACTGTAAAAAAACAAATAAATTTAAATTTATAACAAATGAAGGAAAAGATGAGTGGAACTATTTAGTGTGTGTCAGACTTCATCACTTCAACTAGAATTAACAAATTCATGTAAATAACACCAAATACTCACCATTTACAATATATTTCATAGAAATATGCAATTTATAGAGCATATTAACAATTTTTTAAGAAAATCAAAAAGTTAAAAAAAATTGTATAGAAAATTATTTTGCATCAATCAATTACATAATTTGATGATCATTACTAATTCAAATTTCTTCACGTATAAAAACCACTTTTTTCGGCAGAATGCATTTTTTTAATCTGTAAACGAAAAAGGAAAGAAACACAACAAAAATAATATTAAATATTTATTAATAATTTTTAAATTCGTATTTATTGATTTGCACGTTATATGAAAATCTGAAAAATGAAATACATTCAAAGAACTTGGGTTGCAAAAAATAAAATGAATAATTTCTAATACATGTACAAGAGTCTCGGAATGGAGAATGCTTCAAGATCTTGAATAATGGAATAATTAAATTGTAACTTTAAATCATTTTCCATCTTAAACTTTCATTTGCATAATCCATCAAGCTTATTTCATTTTTCAAATAAAGTTCTTAGAACAATCGCTCTTAAGATCTAAAGATTCCTCAGAACTGATTCCGTTATATTAATTTTGACAAGATGCGTCATTTTCCAATACAGCATCGCGTTTAGCAGGGATGCGGATGCCCGATCGATAAATGTAGGAATATGAAGATTCCATTGAAAGAAGGTAAAGAAAGGTTTCAATTGACTTACATTGTTTTCAATTATGTATTTAGGAGTTAGTGTACCGACTACTTCTTTATAAACACTTCTCATTTTTTTTACAGACATAATTGTTTCTCGAAAGCTGTTCAAGAGACATCCCCCAGAATCACATCACAACAAACAAATCATGTACGCCCTTGAAGCAGTCCTTGAGGAGAATGTTGCCAAATGCCTTTCCAAAATCATTTTTAAGGTGAAAACGAAACTAAAGCGTCCAACGGGTCTTCTTCTTCTTTACATAATCAGTTTATCCTTATAATATTTTTTTTATCTTTCTTTCGTTAAAGAACAAAGGAGGTACGATCAAATAATCATAAATTAAATGTTTAAAAATAATAATTGAAGAATGCATTAAAATTCCTGTTGGGAAGAGCCTAAAGATCCACCAAGAAAGTAAAAGGGAGATTTCCAATTTCAGGAAATCTTTCCTTGCCAAAATTCTAGCCATATTTAAAAATTTATTTCCCACGTCTTTTGAAATTTTTTTTCAATTATTGAAATCAAGATCGCTGTTTAAAATAATGAAGTGACATCCAATTGCAAAGGTTGAGTGTATCTGCGTGGAAAACTGGAATTCAAGGGATGATCTATAAGATATTTTTACAGGGTTTTTTTTTTAATCAAGGAAAACTATGCAAAAAGTTTAATTTGGCTAGATTTCATCTGCGAAAATATGTTATCTACGATACAGTTCTGTATTGCAAAAACTATAATTTTTTTAAACAATAATAAACATTTACTTTATAACATTTTTCTTTTCAAAATGAAAAGATTTTTGAAAATTAATATTTTTCTGAAATTATTAAAAATTAAGAAATCAATCAATCAAATTGGCTCAACTAAATTAGTGTCATAAAAAATTTAAAAACATCTAAATTTCAACTTCTCCCCCCCTTTTTTTTTCCTTTTTTTTTGCCATTATATTTTTGGTCAAATTGTCAACATTTTGTTTGATTGAGTTTTGTTTAATTTTTTAATTTAAATAATTTTAATTTTAATTTAATTTAAAACTTAATTAAAATATTTTCCAAATACTGCTTCAACGTCCATTATATTTTAAGATAACTCATGAAATATTGCGAAACTGAATATCCAGCTTAATAGTTATTAAATAAAATTTAATTTTTGACCAATTTTTTAAATTATCCAAAATTTAGAACAGTGACGGACTGGTACTGAAAATATTATTGCTTCAAAACAATAATATTCCGCTCACATCCATAATGCTATCTTTTGG
>JAPMOR010103289.1:730-13370 GCA_026543865.1 Argiope aurantia
ATTTTATGATATTCATCAACGTAATTTTTATCAATATAATTTTAGCATTTAAAATAAATTTCATAAATGTTCTGCTTTAAAAGTATATTTATTGTTCAATAACGTTAGTCCCTTAAGAGTAGCATTTAATGGCTCACAAACACACTAATTTAAATATCTCCCTTATGATGTTCTTTGTAAAGTAAGTACAATTCATGAAGACTTTTTTTATATAATGGTTCATGCGCTTAAATATCGTTATTCCTTTTGCTGTGACATATGCCACATGCTTAGATAAATTGAAATAAATTCCCAATAGAGACATTTTCAGAAAATACATTGGAAAATGGGTCCAAATGAACCAGCAAATTTATAAAGTGAAAACGGTCACTTATGGAATAACACCTGCATGTTACCTATCTACGCGAGTTCTAAAGCAACTTGCAATGGAATGGAAAGACAACTTTCCCATTGCAGCTAATGTTGTTCTTCAAGATGTTTACTTGGATGATATCTTAACTGGATGTTCCAGTCACCATAAACTTGAACTGTTAAAAACTGAACTTATTCTCCTCTTTAAAAGTGCAGAAATGTGCTTGCACAAATGATGTTTCTCGCATGCAAACAGTGAGTTTTCTGAGTTAAATTTCGATCGATTATCTGAAGAAACTGTAAAAATGGGTGTTTTGTGGAATAGTTCCTCAGACACCTTTTGTTTCAAAGTTTCTCGTCCTACCAATTCGATCTTCACGAAGAGAGATGTGCTATTTCAGATCATTCTCCTGTTTAATCCTCTTGGTGTTTCAGGACCTGTAATAAGTAAAGACAAATTCTTCACATAAAAACTGTGGCTACTTATTTTGGCATGAGAAACTACCTTTAGCAATTTCAAACGAAAGGATTTCATTTGTCCTATTCTTACCGAATTAAAAAAAAAAAAACCCTTAAAATTCCAAGTTTTGTCGTATTAGGGCATCCTGTAAGAATTTTGCTTCTTGGATGCCGATGCCTCGGAAAAGGGATTTGCAGCTGTAGTATAATGTTTCTGTTCACGTAAAGAATGGTAACAAAAACTGTCACTTTCTTTGTATTAAATCAAGAATAGCAACGCGCAAGACTATCCATTCCCCGGTTGGAGCTTTCAGCCTGCTTCCTGCTGCCCAAGCAAGTGAACAAAGTTGTGGCTGCACTTAAGACTGATCTTCAGGAAAGAACGTTGTATTCTGATTCCAAAATTGCCTTAAGTTGGATAAGGTCTTCACCTCACCTTCTCAAGACATTTGACGCTAATAGAGAGGCAAAAATACAAGAATTAACTAAAAACTTATCTTGGCAACATATATCGTCTGAAAATAATCCAGCTGATCTCCTTTCCATAGGTTTGAATACCCTAGATTTAGTCAAGAGTGAACTGTGGTGAAAGGGAGACCCGATCCTTCAAAGCTTGTACATGCTGAACATTCTCAGAACTGCATTGATGACATTAGGAAGGAATTTAAAGCTAGGGATGACAAATATTTTACGAGCGGTTATTACATAACCGATATCATAAAGTCAGAAATACCAGTGATCAATAATTTTCAAAGAGGGGTGTGATTAAAATCCTTGATACGATCTTACTGGTGATATTTCGATTACAGGTTTTGGATCACGATGGAAAGTAACAATCGATACGATCTGTCCACTGGAAGCTCTCGAACAAACCAGAAAAGGAGAAATCTATGAATGGGTTGAAAAGTGAACGGACCGGTTATTCTTGGAATTATCATATCATTGAATTGTATATCACTGAAATTTATCGGAGCGGTGAATTCACTGGAAATTGTGAAGTCGTAGTTCCACTTCATGAGAATGACCTTGACTTTCCGATATTCGCATTTGATGATGCACTATTCCATACAAATCATTTTTAATATCTTCTGACATGACTTTGCATATATTCTGTTTACTGCTGGCGCCATCTATTGGCAGAATATTGAACTAAAGTAAACATTTTAAAGAAATGATATATATATTTAATTCAAATTTTTCAGATAATGCTACTCCAATAAAGAAATTAAATAAATAGTTTAAAAAAAAATCAAATTTAAGAAGTAAGCTGAAATAGTTAATTTAATTCAATAACACGTTACTTAAATTAGTAAATTAAGTATTAATTACAATTAATAAATTTTATATTTAATACTAAGTAATAATTTTTAATTAATAATATGATTGAAATAACAGATATTCGGAACAAATATTTAAAAATAAAAATAGCAAAATTATATGCTATTCAAAAAATCGTGGATTATGCATCTCTATTTTAAACTTCTGTAACTAAAACTTTGTTGCTCTCAGTTAAAATTGATTTGTTTCATAAGATTGATTCCGTAACTAATAACTTTTGTAAATTAATTCGAATTGTTAGTTATATTTTCATATTCATCAAAAATGCCAAGTGACAAACGCATTACTGGAGAATGGTAGGGATGACGAATTTTTTACGAGCGGTTATTACGTAACCAATATCATAAAATGACAGTGATCAATACTTTTCAAAGAGGGGTGTGATTCAAATACTTGATACGATTTTACCGGTGATATTTCGATTACAGGTTTTGGATCACGCTAGAAATCAACAATCGATACGATCTGTCCAATGGAAGCTCTCGAACAAAGCAGAAGAGGAGAAATTTATGAATGAGTTGAAAAGTGAACGGACCGGTTATCCGTGGAATTGTATATCACTGAAATTTATCGTAGCGGTAACTTCACTGGAAAGTGTGAAGTCGCAGTTGTCCTCGTCATCTGACCGTGGTTCAAAATTACGAGGTCCGTTCCAAAATAGCCCTAGTGTTGCTTCAAACGGGACGTTAATATAACCAAACCAAACATCGCTTTTTAATTCGCTTGGTGCCGCTTTATTCTTTCCTTTCCCCCTCTTTTTTTTTTATCCGAAGGATACATTTTGACAAATGACTATGGCAGTGATTTTGAAAAATTACATATGTTCTTTTTTACATATTATTGCATGTTGAATCTTATGAATAGAATTCCCCCAGTTAGTTCTTTTTAAAAATAATTATTACTCTTAGATAAGTTAATATTTTAAAGCTTACTAATAAAATTATTATATTTTTTTCTTATGTAATTACTTTTATAAATATTGAGACTTTGATGTTTTCAGTTTGCTCAGAGGAAAGAACATGAAACTCAAATTAGTATATATTGAATAAATTATGTTTATAATTTCAAATTATGAAACATAAAAGGTATGGATACCTTTTTTTAAATCTATGCAACTTATGAATAAATAATTTTATGATCAAATGTATGTTTCAATGTACTCACTAATTCAAAAAACTATTTACTATTTATCAACATTTATTTTTCTAGACACTTAGAAGTAATATAAACACAGTATGACAAGATTGTCAATGTAAATGATGAAATCAATTTTATTCAACAGAAACATCCTAGATACTAAAGAAGAGTTTTTTTATCTCTAATAAAAACATAATGGTGAACAATATACTTTTAAAGCAGAACATCTATGAAATTTTTTTAAATGCTAAAGTTACATTGATAAAAATTACAATGAATGAATATCATAAAATAGAACAAAAACATACAATACAGTAAATTTAATAAACAAAAATATGTTCATGATATATCAATATACAGAGAGAGAAGTTAAATAAGATATAAAGAGGAGTTGAAAGAAACACTTTTATACTTTCACAGAATTTTATAATTCAAAACTGATATGTTAAAGAAATAGGGGGGGAAAAAGTGAAACATGCATGTAGCAATGAAGGTGGGAATAAAAATTATATAATAAATGCTGATATGAAAATTGATTTTCAATGAAAAGACCTTTATTTATTAAAACAGAAATCACTGAGGTGCACAGTGTTATAACAGGATATTATGATAACAGTCAATTTCAGTTTAAATACAATAAACTATTGACATTTCATTTTTAACAATAGAAAAGTTGTTTGATATAAATTCACTTTGAACCCATCACAAATCTGCAAATTTAATTAGAAAACTAGTAATATTCACTTCCACCTAAGTTTAGCATTATAGCAATTGTTATTTTTGAAACAGGAGTTGTTTACTTAAATTAATTAAATTTAAATAAGATTTTGTAAAAAATGCAATGTAATATTCATGTAAACGTTTTAAAACCTTCTAACAAATTACTGGAACAGCTATGTTTAATAAATGGACACACATTGAATGAATTCTTCAAAATGATCGGAGCATATCACCGACTTCGAAGGCTTGAAAAAATCTATACCAAAGCTATGAACCCAAGTCAGTATTGCTGAAAAGAAAATAAGAAAACATTTTATCATGACAATCACTCTTGTGTTTCGCATTAAAGCATGCTTCCATCAGCACACCAGTATTTCCTCTATTAACACATAATATGAGGAAAGAAAATGACTCAAAAATTATAACTTCAAATGTAAACAAAAAATCCGCTTCATACGTGGAGGAGAACGTTAATTACAGACTGATCGACGAAAGCGGTGCGGATGAAATCTAAATGCCATGCGCAAGAAGTACATGACATGTGACTTTTACGTCACATGAATTGACCCGATTGACGGCAGATCGCTGGTTGTCAGTATGGAAATTGACACTTTCTAGAAATCGTCCAGACCATGTCAACCTAAATGAGTACAATCACAGCGCAGCTTACAAAAATGATGGTTGATGTGAGCTTCCTTGTGATTGGACTCTGGAAGATTGATATGAGAATGGTGATTCGCGCTAATTTCTTGTTTACACTTAGCGCAAATTTGAACTTTGTAAAAAAAAAAAAAAAAAAAAAAAAAATATTTGTATTTTGATTTTGTTAACCTCCATTCCTTTCTGTAAAATAAATAAATCCTCTAACATATCAGTATATTCTGTTTATTTAAAAAAAAATCCCACTCTAGTTTATAATGAGCTGAGTTTATAATGACCCTAAATATACTTTCTGAACAAATGCTTATACATTCAGGATAATGGATGGGCATGAAAAGAATGACCTTCATTGTTATATTTATTGCATGCATTTTATTTTCATGTTTATTCATGATAGCAGATTCTTTATATTAAATATATATCAAAATATTGCTTTTATATTCTAAAAAGGAAAACTTATTGCATATTATTTCCTTTTTTTTAAATTCACTTTTATGCTCATCTTTTTATTAAATTAACCAAACAAGGTGCATAAGCAGCACAAAACATGCTGACTGAATTTAAAAAAAGGGGTGGTGGTGGTGGGAAAAACTTTGAAAACATCGAAGTGTTATACATACTTCAGTATAATAATGATGTAAGAAGCAATGTGAGACAAGATCAACTATCATTGCAATTTTTTGTTATGAAATATATGCAAAAAAATTATATACAAATTGGGTTTTTTTATTATGTATTTATTTTACATTTTAAAAACAACTCAATAACCTGAGCATGCATTTCCTTCCATGTGTAGATAGTGTTAAACTTTCAGATCAAGTGTCGTTATAAAAATGTAATTGTCATGAATATTTTTTTATTCTAATCTAAATGGATATTCTTTCAATGCTTAGCAATGATAATCAAATGAATGTATCTGTCATCTTCTTTGATTTATTTAATAAGTAATAATTTTTATTAATAATAATCATGTTTCAAGAAAAAGTTTGTAATTAGATATTTGTGTATCAACTTCATGCTAACAATTAACCACCAAAGATAATCTTCTAACAAGTTATTTCATAAATAAAACTTGACTATATTTGCCAACTGCATGCAGTTAATATGCAAATACCGTTTATTATATGTACAGTTTACTCAATAATTGTAAGTAAATAAATATTTTTATATAATATGCAGTTTTATGCTATAGGTATAATTTATTTCATCATAAAATTGTTTGGGACTTATTTAAAAAGACAGTGCATCTTATATTTTAATAAATAATTAGTTTATATCAATCAGAAAGATTGTTTATGACAGTTTCTAGAATTCGGCCAGACCATGACTATAGACTATAACACATAATATAGGCCTGTGTATTATAATAAAAATGTGAATGCAAAACTTGAAAGATTTCATTTTGAAATAACTATTTTGTTAATCTTCCGTTCATGTTAACATCTTCTGCTGCACAGGAAAATGCCCCAAAGAAGCGAACACATATATAATGTAAATTGCTAGTTCCCATTTTGTAAAAGTTGAAATGTGTATAAAGTAATATCCTGCAAATTGGATAAAAGCAAACTAAGGTATATGATAATTTGCAACAATTCTCAAGAAGAAAGATTTATGACAAATGTATATTAAATATGACTATTTAACATATTTATCATATAATAAATAAGATTAAGAATTATCAATTTTTAACATTATTTTTCTTGCTGTATAATGTACACTGCTTGATTTTTTTATAAAAATATGTTGCTAAATTTTCTAAAATGAATAAATTTCAAAGTAAGTTATTAGAAATTCAAAGTAAACACAATAGAAACATCTAGTTTAGTGTTGCTTATTTTGCATAATTACATTTTAGAATCAGTATTATCAATCAACTATATTTGCTGAGTTAACTAAGAATCTTTAAAATAGCTCTGACTCAAACTTTTGATGAATCTATTCTGCTTTTACATTAATTTAAATAGCACTTTTAATAAATCTTACTTTTTAATAAATCCTAATTTTACTTCCATAAATTGCAAGACATAAAAAGGAGTATTTATCATTTTTCTTTTTATTTTAGCCTCCCCCCCCCCCCCCCACTTTTTAAAAAAAGATTTTGTGTGTATTATTTTGAAAGCGTATTATTTGCTCTTGCTTTATCAAGCATAATGTATTGTAATCAGCTTATTTTTCTAATGATTTTAATAAAAAAATATTCTATTATTAAGTTTTGATGTTCTATTCCTATTTACTTCAACAGTATTTATGCACTTTTTTCCCCTGTAACTAATTATATGTAATATTGGGCAATATTTATAAAGAGCAATATTTGCTTTTTCTTCAATCTTTCATAGTAAATTTATTATGCAAAACTGTTTTGAATTCAACAAAATATAATATGTAATCGTTACTTGATTTATAATAATTATATTAAAAAGTTGTGTACTGTCTTTCGATTTTGAGCCACATATTTAGCTTTCATGTTTTCTTTTATTATATCATTTTATTTGTGTTTTTCCAGTGATTGTATCTACATTTTCTAAATATATCATGTTCGCTACAAAAATGAATACATGTATTTAAGTTTAATACTTGTAAAATATCTTCAATAATTGCTATGGATGTGATATGAGAGAACACTGTAATTGCGAATATTTACATAGAAAGTTTCGAAAGCATATTTACATCGAGAAAACGAAATCTGAATTAATGACATTGGAGTAGAGTTGAGTTGCAACTGGTATGACACTTACAATATTGTTCAACTTGGGAACACTGGATAAGAAACTGGAAGATTTGTTAGAGACAAAAGAAAATCCAGCCAGATCTGTGGCAGACTAGATGATCTGTTCATCTGTGATAGCAGTTGTTTACTTGCATCAGAGTTGTGATAGATCTTCTTGAATGGATATGTCTGTAAATTATTCACATGCATCTTGGTGCTCTTGCTTATATATACTGCTCTTGATTTTGAATTTAGACTGTTAATACTCCTCCCCACAAATATCTTTTTTTTAAATTTCAATTATTTACATTTTTATCTATATATTCTATTTTATTAGCAAGAGAGGACTGAAATGCAATTAATTGATTTATTAGACACTAATTCCAGAAATTTCAATTATGCACAATATTTTGGCTAAACTTGAAAATTTATTATGTTCCGAGATTTGAAATTTTGTCTAATTTCCAACAATGGATTACATTGTTGTCCTGAAGTTCAAACTGTTTTCATTGTTTTATAAACTCTTGACTGACAGAAGAAGGGGGATTTAATTTATGAAGCTGTATTATTAATATATATGTTTCAAAGTTATTTTATTACTATGCAAAGAAAGTATTTCCTATAAAAAGAAAAAAAAAAAAAAAAGGTTTCAACATTTAAATACATAAATATTTTTTATCAAGTTTTTTAAATTTATAAAATAATTATATATCTACATAACCTTTTGCTTTCTACAATTCCCTTTAAAAGAATAATGCAAATTGATAAATTGAAATATCAACAGCTTTTTAAAGTTAGGAAGCTGAAAATTTCAGTTGAATGTTTTTCCCTCAGCTAAGTGTTTCCTAATCATGTAATTTCTCAACTTTTTGAATGACAATGATATAGATAAGTCTAAAATTTATTATAGACTGCCATACACAACTTCTTATATACTACTCGGTGAGAAAAAAGGAGGATTGGGAATGGAAAAAAATCCCTTTGTATAAAATATTTTTTGTTTCAGCTATTGTAGTAACAACTCAACTTTATATCAGACAAGCGACAACTCAACCTTTATGTTTTTAATCAAGTATTCAAATTGTAGCATGCAGTAATAAAACGGTTGCGTTGCTAGCTCTTAATATGCATCTTAGTCATTTATTTGTACTTAATTAATTGCTTTTTGTTTTACCTATCGATAGTATTTATCGATAACCTTAACAGGTTATGGGCCCAGCGTGTTTTAAATCTGCGTGAATTTAATATCTGCTAAAAATTTTTGAAAAGCGAAGTGAATCGCGTGCTAGGCCTAACAGCGAGACGCTATGGATTTGAAAGTACAAATTGACAAACTAGAAGGTGCGGAAAATTGGAGCAAGTGGAAGTGGCAAATGAAAATGCACTTTGAACAATATGATCTCACATCAATTATTGATGGAACTAAAATTTGTCCGGTCGCTGCAAATGGCGATGTTAGTGCGGATGAGCACGTGAAGAAGGTGGCTGAATGGCGGCGTGATAACGCTAAGGCAGCCGCGCTTATTGCAAGTACGTTGAGCGCTTCTGTAGCCGATTTAGTGATGACGTACTCGAATGCAAAGGACATTTGGGACAAATTAATTAGTGTTTTTGAGCAAAGCAGTATTCAGAGACTTAATTTATTGATGACACAATTTTTTCAAGTCGGTAGAGATCCTAATGACAATGTTGCTACACATGCAGCTAAAGTTGAAAGAATCTACACTGATATGAACGGTGAATTAAATCGTATTGGATCAAGTAATATTCCAGAAGAATTATTGCATGGCAAAATATTGCTTACTGTGGGTCCAGAATTCCAAGAATTCAGCAATGTTTGGGAGTCTCTAGACTCTGATAAACGAACAACCAAGAATCTTGTTGAAAAATTGTGTACAATTGAACAACGTGTTAAATCTAACGCTGCTGTTGATTATGGCGCATTTGCAGCTCGTGTGCCTGGTTTTAAGCAAAAACCTGTAAAAAATGTGGAAAGACTTCCTGAAAGTATGCCTGTAGGTAATAAATCTAGTAATTTCAAGCAAAAGAACTGTTTTAAATGTGGTTCGAATACACATCTTTGTAAGGACTGCCCTAAGAGAAAGTCAAATTTCTCAAAGCATAATAAAGGTGCATTTGCCGCTAGTGCAGACAGTATACATCCTGATGTTTGGGTCTGTGATTCTGGTGCTTCACATCACATGACTGCTAACAAACAGTACTTTACTTCGTACAAACATTTTCCTGTGCCCATTGAGGTATCACTTGCTGATAATAACAAGATCTATGCATATGGATCTGGCAGAATAAACATTGAAGTTTGTATTCAAGGAAAATGGTATGATGCTCACATGGAAAATGTCTGGTATGTCCCTGATGTGAAACGGCATCTCTTCTCTGTACAACAGGCTACCAAGCATGGAGTTGAAGTAAAAATGACCAAAAGGTATGCTGAATTTTTTCGTAATGAAGAACTTGTTGCAGTTGGATCCTGGAGAGATGGCACATACATTATGTCTATGAGGGTTGTTATCCCAGCAAGTCCAGCTGAGATAAGTATTGCTACAGAGACTGAATCTTTGCAGCTATGGCATGAACGCCTTGGTCACCAAAATAAACGGCATGTTCGAAAGCTGCTAACAGATATGGGCATATCTGTAAGTCATGCAGCGACAAGTGAATTTTGTGATGGATGTGCTCTTGGAAAAGTTCATCGAAAACCCTTCAAGTCACGTCCCTATAGAGCGATGTCAATTGGTGAAATCATTAATGCTGATGTTAATGGCCCTATGTCTGTGGGCTCCTTTAGTGGTGCAAGATATTATGTTTGCTTTAAAGATGACTATAGCAAATATCGTAGAATCTTCTTTTTGAAAAAGAAAAGTGATGTTAGTTGTTGTCTACGTACGTTTCTCAATGAAGCGACTAATCTTGGACATGTTGTGAAAAGCTTCCGTTGTGATGGAGGAGGAGAATTTGACTGTGGTGAAGTTCAAAAGATACTTGCTGAAAAAGGTATAGCACTAACTCTTAGTGTACCATACTCGCCAGAGCAAAATGGTGCAGCAGAGAGGGAAAACCGAACAATTGTTGAACTGGCTCGTTCTATGCTTGCAGCAAGTGCATTGCCTCGGTCACTTTGGGCTAACGCATGTGACACCGCAGTGTATCTACTAAATCACACTGGTTTATCCCCACATGAAAGCAAAAGTCCTCATGAGCTTTGGACTGGTGAGCCAAAAACTAAACTTGACCACCTGAAAGTATTTGGAACCGAATGCTATGCATATATACCAAAGATCTTCAGAAGTAAGTTTGAAGACAAAAGTGTTCGTGGTCATTTTGTGGGGTATGTAAACAAGAAAGATGGTTATAAGATCTATCTGCCTTCTCGGAATAAAATCATAAAATCTCGAGATGTTGACTTCAAACCAGAACGTTTGTGCACCACTCCTGTGACAGTGGAGGTGGAGGAAGACTTAAATGAAAGGTATGATGAAACTCGGAGTGAAGAACGTATTCTATCCGAAGAACAAGAGCCTGTTAGAAAATCTGGAAGAAGCCGAAGCTCTCCTGCATGGATGAAATCTGGAGAATATCTGATGGCAAACATAGCTGCAGTAGAAGAATTTGAAAACAGTGAAAATCCATCCACATATTCTGAAGCTCTTTCATCAAGTGAAAGTGACCTATGGTTAGAAGCAATGAAAGAAGAAATAAAAGCTCTTCATGAAAATGAAACATGGGAACTTGTTGAGAGACCCAAAGGCTCTAAAGTTATCAACTGTCGATGGGTGCTGAGGAAGAAATTTAATTCAGATGGTACTGTGGAACGACACAAAGCTCGTCTTGTAGCCAAGGGTTATGCCCAAAAAGCAGGCTTTGATTACGACGAGACATTCAGCCCTGTTGCAAGATATGACACTGTGAGAGCTCTTCTTGCTGTGGTGGCAAAAGAAAATTTGTACTTGCAGCAGTTTGATGTAAAGACTGCATTCTTGTATGGAACCCTTAAGGAGAAAGTGTTCATGACACAACCAGAAGGCTTCAATGATAATAGTGGGAGAGTCTGTAAATTGCATAAAAGTTTATATGGACTCAAACAAGCACCCCGTTGCTGGAATCAGTGTTTTGTGAATTTTATGAAAGATCAGGAACTGAAAGTTAGTACAGCTGATCCCTGCTTGTTTATCAGGCACAGAAATGACAAGAAACTCCTTGTTGTTATCTATGTAGATGATGGCCTTGCTGCTGGGACAGACAGAGTTGAAGTGGAGGAGTTCATGAGTCAACTTAGTCATTCCTTTCAGATCACAAGGGGCTCATTGAACCAGTTTCTGGGTATGAACATAACAAGATTGAATGATGGTTCAATTTTTGTGAATCAGTGTGCCTATGTGAAAAAAGTTCTCTCTAAATTTCATATGGACTCTGCCAATCCAGTGTCAACTCCAAGTGACAAAAGCTTTGTTTTTGATGACACAGAAAACAAACTGATAGGGAAAGAAGTCCCTTATCGCCAGGCGGTTGGCAATCTCATGTACCTTGTAACTGCTACAAGACCTGATTTAGCTTATGCTATAAGCATTGTTTCTGAAAATCTTGAAAATCCCAGGACCTCAGATTGGTCTGCTGTAAAGCGAATCTTTAAATATCTAAGAGGAACTGTAGATTTTGGCTTGTTATATCAAGCAAAGTGTCATCCCAATGAGCTTGAAGTGTACAGCGATGCTGATTATGCAGGTGATTTAAAATCAAGACGCTCAAGAACTGGAATGGTCTCTAAATTTTCATGTGGAGCCCTCTCATGGATGAGCCAAAAGCAGAAGAGTGTGGTGTTATCTACTACAGAGGCTGAATATGTTGCTGCGAGTGAGAGTGCTAAAGAACTAATCTGGCTGAAACATCTGCTCAGTGAGATAACAAATCTCGAAACTCCCTCTCTTCTGGTAGATAATGCTAGTGCTGTGAAACTCGCCAAGAATCCTGAATACCATAAACGGTCCAAGCACATAGATCACTTTGTGCGAGAAAAATTCATTGATGGTGAACTGTTCATCAAGCATGTTCCTGGTGAAATGCAATTAGCAGACATCATGACTAAACCATTGCCTAGTGTTAGGTTCAAGGAACTGTGTACCTTGTTAGGACTGATTTCATTTAATAGTCTTGTGAATGAATGTTAATTTAATCTTAAATAAGTTGTGGCTTGTGGAGGAAGTATTGTAGTAACAACTCAACTTTATATCAGACAAGCGACAACTCAAC